>CAUPSL010000574.1:0-97779 GCA_963514005.1 Raja brachyura | reverse complement strand
AGGGAGTTAGATGTGGCCCTTGTGGCTAAGGGGATCAGGGGGTATGGAGAGAAGGCAGGTACGGGATACTGAGTTGGATGATCAGCCATGCAGGCTCGAAGGGCCGAATGGCCTACTCCTGCACCTAATTTCTATGTTTCTATGTTTCTAACTTGCTACATTGTCCTCGTGTGTGTGTAGGGTAGTGCTAGTGTACGGGGGGCGATCATTCGTGGGCCGAAGGGCCTGTTTCCACGTTGTACCTCTAAAAAAACGTTTCAGGTTAGTTTTGCGTTCATGGCCCAAGTGGGTTGGTTACCAGAGAGTTGCTGTTAACTTCCTTAAGGGGTTGGACAGGCTAGATGCAGGAAGATTGTTCCCGATGTTGGGGAGGTCCAGGACAAGGGGTCACAGCTTAAGGATAAGGGGGGAAATCCTTTAGGACCGAGATGAGAAGGACTTTTTTCACACAGAGAGTGGTGGGTCTCTGGAACTCTCTGCCACAGAGGGTAGTTGAGGCCAGTTCATTGGCTATATTTAAGAGGGAGTTAGATGTGGCACTTGTGGCTAAGGGGATCAGAGGGTATGGAGAGAAGGCAGGTACGGGATACTGAGTTGGATGATCAGCCATGATCATATTGAATGGCGGTGCAGGCTCGAAGGGCTGAATGGCCTACTCCTGCACCTAATTTCTATGTTTCTATGATTGCATTTGTCGGATGAGGGCGGACAACATGAAGGTTGCAATCTCCCACCCCCAAAATATCCACTGACTTGGCCTCCACAGCCTTCTGTGGCAAAGAATTCCACAGATTCACCACCCTCTGACCAAAGAAATGTCTCGTCATCTCCTTGCTGAAGGAACGTCCTTTAATTCTGAGGCTGTGCCCTCTGGTCCTAGGCTCTCCCACTAGTGGAATCATCCTCTCCACGTCCACTCTATACAACCTATTCGGTAAGTTTCAATGGGGTTCCCCGCCCCATTCCACACCAGTACCCAGTTGGTCCCGGGGCACGTCGCGGTTTGGATAGGCAACGGGGCAAAGTCGTACAGCGCAGCCACCTCGGCCAACCCATCCACTCCGTCCGTGTACGATAACCCCGTATCTCCCTAAACACCTCCTACCAGACTGATTCCTGGGATGTCAGGACTGTCTTATGAACAAAGACTGCATAGACTCGGTTTATACTCTCTAGAATTTAGGAGATTGAGAGGGGATCTTATAGAAACTTACAAGATTCTTAAGGGGTTGGACAGGCTAGATGCAGGAAGATTGTTCCCGATGTTGGGGAGGTCCAGGACAAGGGGTCACAGCTTAAGGATAAGGGGGAAATCCTTTAGGACCGAGATGAGAAGGACTTTTTTCACACAGAGAGTGGTGGGTCTCTGGATCTCTCTGCCACAGAGGGTAGTTGAGGCCAGTTCATTGGCTATATTTAAGAGGGAGTTAGATGTGGCCCTTGTGGCTAAGGGGATCAGGGGGTATGGAGAGAAGGCAGGTACGGGATACTGAGTTGGATGATCAGCCATGATCATATTGAATGGCGGTGCAGGCTCGAAGGGCCGAATGGCCTGCTCCTGCACCTAATTTCTATGTTTCTATGTTTCTATCCACGTTCCTGTTCAAGTGTCTGTTAAATGTTATCATTGCACCGGCCGCAACTACCTCCTCTGGCAGCTCGTTCCATGCACACACCACCTTTTGCCTGAAAACGTTACCCCCTCAGATTCCTATTAAATCTCTTCCCCTTAAACCTCTGACCTCTGGTCCTCGATTCCCCTACTCTGGGCATCAACCCGATCTATTCGTCTCATGATTTAAAACACCTCCACAAGGTCAACCCTCATCCTCCTGCAACCCAAGGAATAGGCCTGCTCAACCTCTCGACCCTCTATTCCCGCCACCCTCTGTGGCCCTCTGGTTCCTATTAACCCTCCCCCCCCCCCCACACCTTAAAGCCATGACCGTTAGTTGTTTGGGCGTTGAGGGAAGGTTGCTAAGTTTTGAGGACCTGTGTCATCCTCTGCTCCCACCCCCACCAATCTTTGGCCAGAGACAGGGAGGGCAGTCAGAACCCAGGATAAGGCCGTTAGTATTCACAGGATGGAACGGTCAAAGACTAGAGACCACAGCTTTATGGGGGGAGGGCAACGTTTAAAGGGGATGTGCGGGTTCCTGGAACGTGCTGCCAGGGGCGGTGGTGGAGGCGGGTCAGATAGACACATGGAATCGCAGGGAATGGCGGGATATGGAGATTTGTTTAACTTGGCCTCAAGTTGGGCACGGACATTGTGGGCCGAAGGGCCTGTTGCCGTGTCGAAGTGGTCCACGTTCCCGCCCCCTGCTGCTCCTCCCCGACCGTTGGTGCAGCACAGATCCAACCGCCACCCGCTCCCCCACCCCCACCCTCTTACCCCACCACCTCCTCTCCTCACTTCCCTCGAATCTGTGCAGCTATGACTATCTCGAGTGGCGAGGTGAGGGGTGGCGAGGTGAGGGGTGGCGAGGTGAGGAGTGGCGAGGAGTGGCGAGATGAGATAAGGTGAGGAGTGGCGAGGTGAGGGGTGAAGAGGTGAGGGGTGAAGAGGTGAGGAGTGGCGAGGTGAGGAGTGAAGAGGTGAGGAGTGGCGAGGTGAGGAGTGAAGAGGTGAGGAGTGGCGAGGTGAGGAGTGGCGAGGTGAGGAGTGGCGAGGTGAGGAGTGGCGAGGTGAGGAGTGGCGAGGTGAGGAGTGGCGAGGTGAGGAGTGGCGAGGTGAGGGGTGAAGAGGTGAGGAGTGGCGAGGTGAGGAGTGAAGAGGTGAGGAGTGGCGAGGTGAGGAGTGAAGAGGTGAGGAGTGGCGAGGTGAGGAGTGGCGAGGTGAGGAGTGGCGAGGCGAGGAGTGGCGAGGTGAGGGGTGAAGAGGTGAGGAGTGGCGAGGTGAGGAGTGAAGAGGTGAGGAGTGGCGAGGTGAGGAGTGAAGAGGTGAGGAGTGGCGAGGCGAGGAGTGGCGAGGCGAGGAGTGGCGAGGTGAGGAGTGAAGAGGTGAGAAGTGAAGAGGTGAGGAGGTGAGGAGTGGCGAGGTGAGGAGTGGCAAGGCGAGGAGTGGCGAGGTGAGGAGTGGCGAGGTGAGGAAGTGGCGAGGTGAGGAGTGGCGAGGTGAGGAGTGAAGAGGTGAGGAGTGAAGAGGTGAGGAGTGAAGAGGTGAGGAGTGGCGAGGTGAGGAGTGAAGAGGTGAGGAGTGAAGAGGTGAGGAGTGAAGAGGTGAGGAGTGGCGAGGTGAGGAGTGGCGAGGTGAGGAGTGAAGAGGTGAGGAGTGAAGAGGTGAGGAGTGAAGAGGTGAGGAGTGAAGAGGTGAGGAGTGGCGAGGTGAGGAGTGGCGAGGTGAGGAGTTGTGGAATTCAGAAAGTGAAAGCTCCCCAACTGCCCGTTGCCCCAGTAAGAGGACAGTCAGTGCATAACCAGGCCAGGGTCAAGGGACTGGCTGTCACTGAGGGGCCACCGATGGTGAGACGCTGATTGCGGTGGTGTGAAGTTTTATTTGTGATCGGGGACGGAGACTGAAACTTCCCCGTTGTCATCGTTTGATGTTGGCCGACGAGAGGGGGGGGGGGGGGTGTAGGGGGAGGGGGAGGGGGAGGGGGAAAGAGGGAGGTGAGAGACGGAGAGGGAGAAGGAGGGGGGGGAGAGGTAGTGGAGAGGATGAAGGAAGAGGGAAGGAGGGGAGAGAGGGATGGGGGGGGGGTGTGTGAGGGAGGGGAGAGTGAGGAGAGAGGGCGAGGGGACTGAGGGCGGAGAGAGAGAGGGGGTCAGGGCAGGAGGTGCGAGTGAGGGGGAGAGAAGGGAGCGAGGGTGGGACAGGGGTTGAGACGGTGATGGTTGGGGGAGAGGGCGGTGGGGGCAGGAGGTGTGATTCTGATGATGTGGGGCGGGGAATGCAGACAAGGAGGGGAGATGGGTCGAGTGAAAGCCGGGATAGGAGAGGGGGGGGGGGAGAGAGAGAGAGAGAGAGAGAGAGAGAGAGAGAGAGAGAGAGAGAGGGGGGGAGGAAGAGTTGCCACAATGAACCACAGGGACTGGTGGCGCTGGTCCTTGTGACATATGAAAGGTTGAAAAATCAGCCTGCAAAAAGCAAGCCTCCTGTCGACAAAAAAACCCCCTTCTCCCCCTCCGCCCCACTCCCCCACCCCCCCCTCCCCCCATTTCCCCCCCCACCCCCCCCCCCTTCACCTCTCCCTCACCACAGAGAGCTCTGTTCTTATACACTGGGACTGGTTTAGTGCAGTGACCTCACTGAACAACACACAAGTAGCATACATAGAAACATAGAGAATAGGTGCAGGAGTAGGCCATTCGGCCCTTCGAGCCTGCACCACCATTCAATATGATCATGGCTGATCATCCAACTCAGTATCCCATACCTGCCTTCTCTCTATACCCTCTGATCCCTTTAGCCACAAGGGCCACATCTAACTCCCTCTTAAATACAGCCAATGAACTGGCCTCAACTACCCTCTGTGGCAGAGAATTCCACTCTCTGTGTGAAAAATGATTTTCTCATCTCGGTCCTAAACGTTTTCCCCTCTTATCATTAAACTGTGACCCCTTTGCTCTGGACTCCCCCAACATTCGGGAACAATCTTCCCGCATCTTCCATTCCCGGTCAGGCAGCGTCTGGGAGAACACGGGTGGGGAGCCTTCTCCAGGACATGGTATAGTTTCAGAAAGGGCGGTCTGGTCAACGATGTCCGGCACGACGCCTCGGTCCAGGGCGAGATGTCACGGCCGGTGAGTCGGGGTCTCCCCCGCCTCGACCCTGCAAACGGTCCCTGTCGCCCCTCGGCGGGTTCGGAAGGGTCGAGACGGGCGACACAGCGGGCGGGCCTTGCAGAGGGGAGACGGTGAAGTCAAATCCTCGCCCCTCTCATCGGGGGCGCAGGCCGGCAACTCCACGTGGAAAACCATGGTCGAAGTCCCAATCCGATTCCAATAAATGGTTGGGCATGTCACACGTTGCACGAGTCCTCGCGGGTAAAGTGGACATTCGTTCGAGCTGCTGGAAAATGTACAAAGACCTGCAAGGATGCTGCCAGGACTAGAGGGTCTGAGCTGTCCGGAGAGGTTGAGTGGGCACCATTCCTGGGGCCGCAGGAGGATGAGGGGTGATCTTATAGAGGCGTTTTAGTATAATGCAGTACAATGTGGATAAATGTGAGGTTATCCACTTTGGTGGCAAAAACATGAGGGTAGACTATTATCTGAATGGTGGCAGATTAGGAAAGGGGGAGATGCAACGAGACCTGGGTGTCATGGTACACCAGTCATTGAAAGTAGGCATGCAGGTGCAGCAGGCAGTGAAGAAAGCAAATGGTATGTTAGCATTCATAGCGAAAGGATTTGAGTATAGGAGCAGGGAGGTTCTACTGCAGTTGTACAGGGTTTTGGTGAGGCCACACCTGGAGTATTGCGTACAGTTTTGGTCTCCAAATCTGAGGAAAGACATCCTTGCCATAGAGGGGGTACAGAGAAGATTCACCAGACTGATTCCTGGGATGTCAGGACTTTCATATGAGGAAAGATTGGATAGACTCGGCTTGTACTCGCTGGAATTTAGAAGATTGAGGGGGGATCTTATAGAAACTTACAAAATTCTTAAGGGGTTGGACAAGCTAGATGCTGGAAGATTGTTCGCGATGTTGGGGGAGTCCAGAACAAGGGGTCACAGTCTAAGGATAAGGGGGAAATCCTTTAGGACCGAAATGAGGAAAACATTCTTTACACAGAGAGTGGTGAGTCTCTGGAATTCTCTGCCACAGAAGGTAGTTGAGGCCAGTTCATTGGCTATATTTAAGAGGGCGTTAGATGTGGCACTTGTGGCTAAAGGGATCAGGGGGTATGGAGAGAAGGCAGGTACGGGATACTGAGTTGGATGATCAGCCATGATCACATTGAATGGCGGTGCAGGCTCGAAGGGCCGAATGGCCTACTCCTGCACCTATTTTCTATGTTTCTATGTTTCTATGTTTTAAATCATGAGAGGAATAGATCGGGTTGATCTATTTCCCAGAGTAGGGGAATCGAGGACCAGAGGACAGAGGTTTAAGGTGAAGGGTAAGAGAATTTAATAGGGATCTGAGGGGGAACGTTTTCAGGCAAAGGGTGGTGGGAATCTGGAACAAGCTGCCAGAGGACACAGTTGAGGCTGGGACTATCCCAACATTTAAGAAACCGTTAGATAGGTACATGGATAGGGCAGGTTTGGAGGGATATGGGCCAAGCGCAGGCAGGTGGGACTAGTGTAGCTGGGACATGTTGGCCGGTGTGGGCAGGTTAGGCCGGAGGTCCTGTTTCCACACTGTATCACTCTATGCTCAGAACTGCAATCGGTTTATTAGGACCACGTGTGTACCGAGGTACAGTGGAAAGCATTGCGTGCTGTCTAGTCAAACTATACCATCCCATAGCACCACCAAGATACACACGCACAACAGGGGCTGCAAAGAGAAAAATACCAGCCTGTACAATGCAGTGTCACAGCGATATTGTAACAGAGAAAGTGCAGGTAACAAAAAAGTGCAAGGACCAAATGAGGTAGGTTGAAAGATCCTAGCTCGTGGGATGGCCGTTGAGTGGTATACTCTGTCTGATGGAAGAGGGAGAGGAGAAATTGAAAATGGGGTGAAGACCGAGGACTTTTGTCATTCTTTCCAACTTCCACAGATGCTGCACTGTAAGAATTCTATCAGATGCACCACAGCTCTGCCCGAAGACCGCAAGAAATGGCAGAGAGTTGTGGGTGCGTGGCCCAGTCCGTCACACAGACCAGACTCCCCGCTGTCCACTCCATCTACACTTCACGCTGCTTCGGGGACAGCAGCCGGCATCGCCAAGGACCACTCGCACCCCCCGGTCATTCCCTCTACTCCCTTCAGGCAAAAGACACAAAAGCTGGGAGGCACGTATATCGCCAGATTTAGGAACGGCCTCTTCCCCTCAGCCACCAGCCTATGCAACGGTCCTCCCATAAACTGTGGGTCAAGCCCCCAAGTCATCAACGGGTCGATGGTTGAAAGGGTCAAGAGCTTCAAATTCCTGGGCGTGCACATCTGTGAAGATCTTTCCTGGTCCAAGAACACAGATGCAATTATTAAGAAAGCTCATCAGCGCCTCTACTTCCTGAGAAGATTACGGAGAGTTGGTCTGTCAAGGAGGACTCTCTCTAACTTCTACAGGTGTACAGTAGAGAGCTTGCTGACTGGTTGCATCGTGGCTTGGTTCGGCAACTTGAGCGCCCTGGAGAGGAAAAGACTACAAAAAGTAGTAAACACTGCCCAGCCCATCATCGGCTCTGACCTTCCTTCCATCGAGGGGATTTATCACAGTCGCTGCCTCAAAAAGGCTGGCAGCATCATCAAGGACCCACACCACCCTGGCCACACACTCATCTCCCCGCTACCTTCGGGTAGAAGGTACAGGAGCCTGAAGACTGCAACAACCCGGTTTAGGAATAGCTACTTCCCCACAGCCATCAGGCTATTAAACCTGGCTCGGAACTCTGAACATTAATATCCCTCCATCTGTTATTAATTTATTAAGTCATGGGTGTATTTATGTATAGAATTGTAGTCAATGCCTTCTATGTTCTGTTGTGCTATGCAAAGAAAGATTTTCATTGTCCTGTCAGGGACACATGACAATAAACTCTTTTGACTTTGACTTTGAACTTCCAACCTACCCCATTGAACTTTTTTTGTACTTGCACTTCCTCTGGAACTGCAACACTATAACTCTGTACCACTGCATCCTGCACTCTGGTATTGTTCTCTCTGCACTACCTGCTGTCCTTATGTGTGGTGTACACTATACTGTGTGAGGTAGAACTGCAGATGCTGGTTTAAATGGAAGGTAGACTTCGTAATGCTGGAGTAACTCAGCGGGTGAGGCAGATCTCTGGAGGGGAGGATTTTTTTTTTTTTTAATATTTATTTTATTAGACGAGGAGAAAGTAATCGACATGACAATGATACAGTTTTCGCACTCCTTCATTTTTAACATTTTATAAACTGATAAGTGAATCGGAAATAAGTAAAAAGGAGAGAATGAAAAGGAAGAAGAAGGGTCTATCCTCACCCACGCCCGCTCACCCGACCCTAGTGTCAGTTTTGAACGAGAGAAGGCTCTTAGGAACACAGAAACATAGAAAATAGGTGCAGGAGGAGGCCATTCGGCCCTTCGAGCCAGCACCGCCATTCATTGTGATCACGGCTGATCGTCCCCTATCAATAACCCGTGCCTGCTTTCTCCCCATATCCCTTGACTCCACTAGCCCCTAGAGCTCTATCTAACTCTCTCTTAAATCCATCCAGTGATTTGGCCTCCACTGCCCTCTGTGGCAGGGAATTCCACAAATTCACAACTCTCTGGGTGGAAAAAGTTTTTTCTCCCCTCAGTCTTAAATGGCCTCCCCTTTATTCTAAGACTGCGGCCCCTGGTTCTGGACTCGCCCAACATTGGGAACATTTTTCCTGCATCTAGGTTGTCCAGTCCTTTTATAATTTTATATGTTTCTATAAGATCCCCCCTCATCCTTCTAAACTCCAGTGGATACAAGCCTAGCCTATTCAATCTTTCCTCATGTCACAGTCCCGCCATCCCAGGGATCAATCTCGTGAACCTACGCTGCACTGCCTCAATCACAAGGATGTCCTTCCACAAATTAGGTGACCAAAACTGTACACAATACTCCAGATGTGGTCTCACCAGAGCCCTATACAACTGCAGAAGAACCTATTTACTCCTACACTGAAATCCTCTTGTTATGAAGGCCAACATTCCATTAGCTTTCTTCACTGCCTGCTGTACCTGCACGCCAACTTTCAGGTTGGCTTGCAGGTACAGGTGTACAAGGTGTACAAGGACTGGTGTACAAGGACGCCCAGGTCTCGCTGTACCTCCCCCTTACCTAACCTAACCCCATTGAGATAATAATCTGCCCCCTTGTTTTTGCCGCCAAAGTGGATAACCTCACATCTTGACCCTCATGTACAGTATGATTTGACTGGACAGCATGCAAACTTTTTTTTACTGTATATTAGTACACCCGACTATAGACCATGTTTCCTAACCATCAAGAGGTTATCCACTTTGGTGGCAAAAATAGGAAAGCAGACTATTATCTAAATGGTGGCCGATTAGGAAAAGGGGAGATGCAGCGTGACCTGGGTGTCATGGTACACCAGTCATTGAAAGTAGGCATGCAGGTGCAGCAGGCAGTGAAGAAAGCGAATGGTATGTTAGCTTTCATAGCAAAAGGATTTGATTATAGGAGCAGGGAGGTTCTACTTCAGTTGTATAGGGTCTTGGTGAGACCACACCTGGAGTATTGCATACAGTTCTGGTCTCCAAATCTGAGGAAGGACATTATTGCCATAGAGGGAGTGCAGAGAAGGTTCACCAGACTGATTCCTGGGATGTCAGGACTGTCTTATGAAGAAAGACTGGATAGACTCAGTTTATACTCTCTAGAATTTAGTAGATTGAGAGGGGATCTTATAGAAACTTACAAAATTCTTAAGGGGTTGGACAGGCTAGATGCAGGAAGATTGTTCCCGATGTTGGGGGAGTCCAGAACAAGGGGTCACAGCTTAAGGATAAGGGGGAAATCCTTTAGGACCGAGATGAGAAGGACTTCTTTTCACACAGAGAGTGGTGGGTCTCAGGAACTCTCTATCACAGAGGGTAGTTGAGGCCAGTTCATTGGCTATATCTAAGAGGGAGTTAGATGTGGCCCTTGTGGCTAAGGGGATCAGAGGGTATGGAGAGAAGGCAGGTACGGGATACTGAGTTGGATGATCAGCCATGATCATATTGAATGGTGGTGCAGGCTCGAAGGGCCGAATGGCCTACTCCTGCACCTAATTTCTATGTTTCTATGTTTCTATGCTGGCGAAAAATTCTGTTTCTTGGTGCTTTGCCATAAAAACATTTGAGTAGGGATTCCATTATCTCTCCTTCTGCTAATGTAAGTGAATTTGTGCGTGTTCTCTGAACACCTTGTGTTCTAGCCTTGTAAATTGGGGGATGACATCAGCACGATTCCCTTTGCCAGTTAATCACTGTCCATATGCAACAGTATCCGCACAGCCCAGTCCCCGACTGTGAACAAGTTGCTTTGGTGAGAGATGATTTGATTGCTGAATCGGACGTTTCAAAATTATATTTTCTCAATGCACAGGTCCACAGGAGGTGGATGGCAATGCACCGGTTGTGTGAGAAGGGGGGGGGGGGGGGCCGGGTCCGATTCCAGCTCATCTTCTGCTGCAGAGAGCAGGCCGGGGGTGTGCAGGTGTGACTCACCCTGGCATCTCTGAGCCAGAGGTTCGTGGGCTGAGTTCCCAGTCGAAACATTCAAACATCAACAACCAGGCTACTACAGGGCTGCCCGCGCTATATAAAAAAGTCACAAAGTGCTGGAGTAACATAGAAAATAGGTCCGTGACTCCCTTGACTTCACTAGCCCCTAGAGCTCCATCTAACTCTCTCTTAGAAACATAGAAACATAGAAAATAGGTGCAGGAGTAGGCCATTCGGCGCTTCGAGCCTGCACAAACATTCAATATGATCATGGCTGATCATCCAACTCGGTATCCTGTACCTGCCTTCTCTCCATACCCCCTGATCCCTTTAGCCACAAGGGCCACATCTAACTCCCTCTTAAATATAGCCAATGAACTGGCCTCAACTACATTCTGTGGCAGAGAATTCCAGAGACCCACCACTCTCTGTGTGAAAAATGTTTTTCTCATCTCGGTCCTAAAAGATTTCCCCCTTATCCTTAAACTGTGACCCCTTGTCATGAGAGAGCTAGATAGGGCTCTTAAAAATAGCGGAGTCAGGGGATATGGAGAGAAGGCAGGAACGGGGTACTGATTGGGGATGATCAGCCATGATCACATTGAATGGCGGGTGCTGGCTCGAAGGGCCGAATGGCCTCCTCCTGCACCTATTGTCTATTGTCTATTGTCTATTGTCCTGGACTTCCCCAACATCGGGAACAATCTTCCTGCATCTAGCCTGTCCAACCCCTTAAGAATTTACGTAAATCCATCCAGTGACTTGGCCTCCACTGCCCTCTGTGGCAGGGAATTCCATAAATGCACAACTCTCTGGGTGAAAATGTTTTTTCTCACCTCAGTCTCAAATGGCCTCCCCTTTATTCTAAGACTGTGGCCCCTGGTTCTGGACTCGCCCAACATTGGGAACATTTTTCCTGCATCTAGCTTGTCCAGTCCTTTTATAATTTTATATGTTTCTATAAGATCCCCCCTCATCCTTCTAAACTCCAGTGAATACAAGCCTAGTCTTTTCAATCTTTCCTCATATGACAGTCCCGCCATCCCAGGGATCAATGTCGTGAACCTACGCTGCACTGCCTCAATCACAAGGATGTCCTTCCTCAAATTAGGAGACCAAAACTCCGATCTAAGAATGTCCAGTCTCCAAGTGAAGAGGAGATTTGGGGTCCGCGGGTCAGGCAGCTTCTCCGGAGAGCATGGATAGGTGACGTATCAGGTCGGGACACCTTCACATCCTTCAGAGATGCTGCCTGAACTGCCGAGTTACTCCAGCACTTTTTGTGAAGCAGCATCTGCAGTTCTTTTTTTTTTTTAACTCATCACTAGATACATAACCAACCTACAAACCTCCAGGTCTTTGGGTTGTGAGAGGAAAACCGGAGGAGCCAGAGGAAACCTGCGAGGTCACGGGGAGAACGTGCAAACTCCACACAGACAGCACCCGAGGTCAGGATCGAATGCGGCATCAGCCCTACCAGCTGCGCTCCCGTGGTGCCCGAAATCAACATAGGACAGTAAAGGAACCAGGCCCTTCGGCCCACAATGTCTATGTAGGTCACGATGCAAAGTTAAACTAATCTCCTGTGCCTGCATGTGATCCATGTTCCTCCATTCCCTGCAAATCTATGTGCCTATCTAAAAGCCTCTTAATGCCACTATCACCACCCCTGGCAGCGCCTTCCAGGCACCCACCATCGTGTGTAAGAAAAACTTGTTCCACACAAATCCTTTAAAGTTTGCCCTGCTCACCTTAAAGGGCCTGTCCCACCAGCATGCAACTCTATGCAATGAGCGCGACCTAACGTGGTCGCTTGAGCCGTCCGGCGTCGCCGGGCCGGTCCCACTTCGATCACCAGAGCCGTGCGGAATTGTGCGGAGTTCGTCCCGAGTTCGTCCCGACACCGCGCGGGTCTCCGAAAAACCGACTCTGTCCAAAAATTCCGCGCGGCAACGGCTTGTCGGCTCGCAGTCGCCTCGACATTTACACACCGCCCTGACGTCGTGCCTCCGTGACCCTCTACGTGTGTGGCTCCGTGGCCCTCTGTGTGTGTGCCTCTGTGCCCCTCTCTGTGTGTCCCTCTCTATCCTGGTGAACTTACCTTGGACTTCGTTCCAAGTTCGCCTCACTTTGCGCCGCATTGCGCCACTCACCCGACCTCCGTGCGGCCCCTACTGCCGGTTTGGTCGCGCTT
Source organism: Raja brachyura (assembly GCA_963514005.1). The sequence goes on along the minus strand of CAUPSL010000574.1, from coordinate 85,274 downwards.
GCCGCATGCAGGCGCATGCTGGTGGGAACGGCCCTGTACAGGGGATCACCCGACCTCCGCGCGGCCCCCGCTTCTAGTTTGATCGCACTCATCGCATGGAGTCGGATGCTGGTAGGACAGGCCCTTTAAGCTTTGCCCTCTAGTCCTACCAGTTCTATACCACTACAAGGTCCGAGACAACATGCAATAAGACCTTCACCTCCAATATGTGCATAATAATGTACGTTAGAATTACCTTTAAATATGTATTATTATTTATTAGAATTAATGAGTTAACAGACATGGTGAAGGAGATTTATGCAGATGAGCAGGCCAAGGTGAATTTTATTCAGTGCTGGTTAATCACTAATTGTGAATGGGTGTCTCAAGGAATATCCTGAGATCAGTGTTGGAGAAGGCAGATTCATTAAATGTAAACGAGAGTGCAGGACTAGAGGAAATTAATCTACATTAATGAGGCTCAGGCAAGACTAGAAGTGAAGAGGAATTATCCTGGGTGGGGGTTGCTGGTGTGAAAGTGGTGATTACATTGGAAACTGCCCCGAATGAAGTTCGAGCCTGGTATGGACACACACACAAAAAGCTGGAGTAACTCAGCGGGACAGAGCAGCATCTCTGGAGAGAAGGAATGGGTGACGTTTCGGGTCGAGACCCTTCTTCGGACTTTGGAGCCTGGAGTTGAGTGAGTATCAGTCGGCAGTTTGGTGTGTGGTTCAATTTAGAGATGCAGCGCAGAAACAGGCCCTTCGGACCATCGGGTCCGCACCGCCCAGCGCACATTAACACCACCCTGCACACACTACAGGCAATTTTACATTTATACCAAGCGAATGAACCCACAAACCTGTGTGCCTTTGGAGTGTGGGAGGAAACTGATGATCTCAAAGAGAAAACCCACGCAGGTCACGGGGAGAGCGTACAAAGATCATAGCGCTCTAAGATCTTTGGTGCAAACTCCCATGCAGACGAGGACCCCTGTAGTCGGGATCGAACCCGGTTCTCCAGCGCTGTGAGGCAGCAACTCTATCGCTGCGCCCACAGTGTGGCAGCTTGCGGGGACACAGGTAGGGACATAGCACAGTACAGCACAGGAGCAGGCCCTTCGGCCCACAATGACCGTGCCCAGAACGTGATGTCATCAAACGAACCTCTTCTGCCTGTGTGTTCAGTTCAGTTCAGTTTTATTTGTCATCGGTCGGTTAACACAGGGTCAACGGTACAATGACATGCGTTTGACAAGACAACGGGTCACCTCAGCAACGATCCTACAAAGATAAAATTAAGGTAAAAACAGAAAAGATAAAAGTGACATTGGTCGGTAAAAGACAATAATAAATAAAATAATCAACATATATGATGCGTTTATGAGTACAGAAGCCTGATGGCCTGATGGTAAAAACGGTTCTTCAGTCTGGTGGTACGTGCAGCCACGCTCCTGTATCGTCTGCCTGATGGCTACAAGGAGAACAGTCTACGTGCTGGGTGGCTGTGGTCCTTGATGACGCTGCGTGCCTCCCGCAGGCACCGCCTGTGGAAAATGTCCTGAATGGCCGGGAGACAGTTGCCAGTGATGTGCTGTGTGCTGCCTTCACCACTCTCTGTAGCGATTTGCCGCTGTGGGCAGAAGAGTTCCCGTACTAGACTCTCTGTGATGCAGCCCGTGATGCAGCAGGCTCTCGATGGTGCATCTGTGGACGTTTGTCAGGATGCCAGCACGTTCATGCCAAACCTCCTCAGTCTTCTCAGGGAAAGGTGCCGCTGGCTGTGGCTTTCTTAGTTACTGTGTCCGCGTGCAGTGTCCAAGAGAGGTCCTCGGTCGATGTGCACACCGAGGCACACTCAAAGCTGCCTCCCTCCCTCCCTCCATATCCATATCCCTCCCTTCCATGCAGAGAGTAGTGAGGACAGCGGAAAAAATCATTGTGACCTCTCTCCCCTCAATCGGGGATTTTGCGACCAAACGTTGCGTGTCTAAGGCCAGCAGTATTATAAAGGACCCCACACATCTCCATCACGGACTGTTCACTCTGCTGCCCTCGGGCAAAAGATATCGCAGCATAAGGAGCAGAACATCTAGGTTCTGCAACAGCTTCTTCCCACGAGCCATCAGACTCCTGAATGCCATGTAATGGGCTGCCACCACTGTCTATTTATCCTTTTATCCTTTTACCCATTTTTATTTCCAGTTTACCCTTCTGTTAATTATCGTGTTGCACAGGGAGCCAAATGCAACGGAATTTCGTTTGGAACTGCATATATCAATGTATTTCTAAATGACAATAAAGTTTGTTTGACTTTGACTTTGGTTTGACTTTCCATGCAAATTATCCAATGCTCCGCAGGGTTCACTTGCTGCGGGCAAAGCTGGACTGCTCAGTGCAACATGTGGACTTACGATCTGTAGCAAGTTAGAAACATAGAAACATAGAAATTAGGTGCAGGAGTAGGCCATTCGGCCCTTCGAGCCAGCACCGCCATTCAATATGATCATGGCTGATCATCCAACTCAGTATCCCGTACCTGCCTTCTCTCCATACCCTCTGATCCCCTTAGCCACAAGGGCCACATCTAACTCCCTCTTAAATATAGCCAATGAACTGGCCTCAACTACCCTCTGTGGCAGAGAGTTCCAGAGACCCACCACTCTCTGTGTGAAAAAAGTCCTTCTCATCTTGGTCCTAAAGGATTTCCCCCTTATCCTTAAGCTGTGACCCCCTTGTCCTGGACCTCCCCAACATCGGGAACAATCTTCCTGCATCTAGCCTGTCCAACCCCTTAAGAAGTTAACAGCAACTCTCTGGTAACCAACCCACTTGGGCCATGAACGCAAAACTAACCTGAAACGTTTTTTTAGAGGTACAACGTGGAAACAGGCCCTTCGGCCCACGAATGATCGCCCCCGTACACTAGCACTACCCTACACACACACGAGGGACAATGTACATTTCTTATCGAAACCAATGAACCCTTCTGGCACACCAGAACTACCTGTTGAGCCTTCCAAGGTGTCGTGGGCCAAACTGAACTGACTGCGGGGAGAACGTGCAAACTCCGCACAGACAGCGCCCGTAGTCTGGATTCAAACATCAACATCCGGGCTACTACAGGACCCTATATACAAGGTCACAAAGTGCTGGAGTAACTCAGCGGGTCAGGCAGCATCTCTGGAGAGCATGGATAGGTGACGTTTCAGGCCGGGACCCTTCATGGCCTCCAGAGATGCTGCCTGAACTGCTGAGTTACTCCAGCACTTATTGTCTTTTTTATCTTTGCGAAGCAGCATCTGCACTTAATTCCGTTTACACATCACTAGACACATAATCAACCTACAAATCTCCAGGTCTTTGGGCCTGTTTCCATGCTGTATCTTTCAGTCCATCGAATGGCTTGCTAACCCTTGCAAACGGTTTGCTAACCCTTCACTGGAGCAATCCGCTGCCTCAAAATCCATGTCAAAGGAGGTTTTAGGCCATTCGGCCCATCGAGTCTACCCCATCATGGCTGACCTACGCTTCCCTCTCTACCCCATTCTCCTGCAGTCTCACCACAATCTTTGACACCCTTCCTAATCAAGAAACTATCAATCTCCTCCTTAAAAATACCCAATCATAAGATCATAAGTGCCAGGAGCAGAATTAGGCCTTTCAGCCCATCGTCTAATCCACCACTCAATCATGGCTGATCTGTCCTTCCCTCCTAACCCCTATCTTTTCCTCTGACACCTGTTAAGACTGACTTGGACTCGACAGTGGTCTCTGGCAAAGAATTCCACAGATTCACCACCGTCGGGCTAAAGAAATTCCTCCTCATCTCCATTTGTAGGTGTTAACGAAGGAACTGCAGATGCTGGAGAATCGAGGGTACACAAAAGGCTGGAGAAACTCAGCGGGTGCAGCAGCATCTAAGGAGCGAAGGAGATAGGCATCCGTTGCTCCAGATGCCAGCTGATCTACATCGGTGAGACCAAGCGGAGGCTGGGCGATCGTTTCGCCGAACACCTCCGCTCGGTCCGCAATAACCAACCCGACCTCCCGGTGGCTCAGCACTTCAGCTCCCCCTCCCATTCCGTATCCGACCTCTCGGTCCTGGGCCTCCTCCACGGCCAGAGTGAGCAACACCACAAGTTGGAGGAACAGCACCTCATATTCCGCTTGGGGAGTCTGCATCCTCTGGGCTTGAACATTGAATTTTCTCAATTCTGTTAACCCTTGCTGCCTCCTCCCCTTCCCACCTCTCCCTCAGCCCTCGGGCCCTGGCATTCCTTCTCTCTCTATCTCTCCCCACCCAAGTCGCACTAGCTTCTCATTTTCACACTACAAACAGCTTACAATGGCCCGTTTCCTTTATCATCGATACTTTTTTGCATATCTTTCATTCATTGTTCTTTATCTCTCCACATCACCGTCTATATCTCTCGTTTCCCTGATCCCTGACCAGTCTGAAGAAGGGTCTCGACCCGAAACGTCGCCTATCTCCTTCGCTCCTTAGATGCTGCTGCACCCGCTGAGTTTCTCCAGCCTTTTGTGTGCCCTCCATTTGTAGGTACGTCCTTTACGTTTAGTTCAGTTTATTGCCACAGGAGCCAAGGCAGAGTGAAAAGCTTTTTTTTGTTGTGTGCCATCCAGCCGGCAGAAAGACTATATATGATTACAATCTATCCGTACAGTGTACAGATGCGGGATAAATTGAATGGTGTTTAGTGCAAGATAAAGTCTGGTAAAGTCAGATTAAAAATAGTCCGAGGGTCTCCAATCAGGTGGATGGTAGGTCAGGCCCACTCTCTAGTTGATGATAGGATGGTTCAGTTGCCTGATAGCCTGAGGCTGTGCCCTCTAGTCCTAGACTCTCGCACTTCCAGGGAACATCCTCTCCGCATCCACTCTATCTAGATTCCCCGTAAATTCCTTCACCTGCAACAGTTTTCCGAGCCTGCTTTGGAGAACGGTGCCTGCCTGCAACAGCTCACTGTGGGACGGAGACATCATCATCCGCTCGGCTGTAGGTGAATTTCACCGCACTCATTGCTTATTGACGGTGTCATTTTTATGGACTGCTCTGCGCCTCATTCAGTCCCCTCTATTTCATCATCCTCGGCCTCCCCTCCACGTTGGAAATGGTCCGCTCTCTGACATCCCCTCCTTCCATCGGCACCGTTTTGCAGTGGCATCAGCCTGGTTTAATTGAAAGTGCGTGGGCGCTTTGTCTTAATATCCTCTCTGATGCTCAAGTCATTTCTGCAACTGTCCAGTCACCACAGCAGACTGAGCCAAGGCCTTTGTGCCGTGGCCGTGAGATTGCCAGTCCTTTCTCTGCCCGGCTCTTGATAAAGCTGTTTTTGTTCAGGCTGAAGCTCCCTGTCCTTGAACTCTCGGTGAATTATGCGTTCCAAGCACCCAAGCCAATCTGTTCTACGGCATACACTGATATCTTCCTGCTTGGAGTGTAACAATTAACTGCTCCTTATCTTCCCCTCCTAAAATGAATCACCTGCTTTCCTTTTGCATACTTGCCCATATCCTCATGAATTACTTTTAGATATTCTATCAACTTAGGTGGTTAGCTGTAATGAATGAAATTTCAGGCCAGACAAAAGTGCTGGAGAAACTCAGCGGGTGCGGCAGCATCCGTGGAGCGAAGGAAACAGGCAGCGTTTCGGGCCGAAACCCTTCTTCAGACTGATTTCAGTTCAGTTTATTGTCACGTGTACCGAGGTACAGTGAAAAGCTTTGGTTGCGTGCTATCCAGTCAGCAGACAGGCAATATATGATTACAATCGAGCCGTTTGCAGTGTATGGAATGAAGATTATATTGCTGAATCGCCTAATAATCTACGCCCTCGAGTTCTCAGACGCTCACACACTCACTCGCACAAACTCCCTCACACGCCCACACGCGCTCATTCATTTATGTGTAGTGTGATCCGATCTGTCTGGATAGCATGCAAAACAAAGCTTTTCACTGGACCATGGTGCATGTAACAATAGTGAACCTAACCCTAGAACCGTGACGAGACAGAACCCGAGGCTGCTCAGCATTCCCCTCCCTCGGGACGCGCCGTGTATCGAGCCGACCGTCCAGGGTTCCAACACCCGGGAGTCTGCTTCTGTCCCTACGAGTAGAATGGATCCCTGCGAGATGTCAGGAGGAAACGCAAGCCTTTGTCGCTGTTTGCCTCAATCACTGACGACCCCTTGAACAATGTGTCGACTGCCACTCGACAAGGAAACTCGAAACTCGAAACTCACGACAAGGTTACCCTGCTGAGCCATGGAAGACCCCTAGTGCTGTACCATGCTCTGTGCAGGCGTGGGTTAGATGCAGAACAAACCTCATCACTGCGCCGGAGCAGCGGTAGAGTCGCTGCCTCACAGGTTCGATTCTGACTACGGGCGCTGTCTGGACACGTGGGTTTTCTCCAGGAGCTCCGGTTTCCTCCCGCACTGCAAAGACGTGCAGGTTTGTAGGTTAATTGGCTTCTGTAACTTGGCCCTAGAGTGTGGGGTAGTGCTAATACAGCGTCATCACACAGGTCGACGCGGACACGGTGGGCTGAAGGGCCTGTTGCCACGCTATATCCGGGATTAGATGCACAGCAAAAAATCCTTCCGCACCTTCCCATAGGATAGTCCTGGAACACCAGAGAAATATCGAAGTGGAACCAACCCAAAACGCCACCTGTTCACCTCCCCCAGAGATACTATCTGCCCGCAGAGTTACTCCAGCACTTCGAGTCTTTTACTGAAACAGCAGTTTAGTCCTTCTGAGCACCAAGGCAAATTCCTTGTATGTGAACACTTGGCCAATAAATGTATTCATTCATTCATCCTACCTGCTACGCCGTTCAGTAAGATATAACCATATAACAATTACAGCACGGAAACAGGCCTTCTCGGCCCTTCCAGTCCGTGCCGACCATTTATTTTCCCCTAGTCCCATCTACCTGCACTCAAACCATACCCCTCCATTCCCTTCCCGTCCATGTACCCATCCACTTTACTTTTAAATGTTACAATCGATCCTGCCTCCACCACTTCTGCTGGAAGATCATTCCACACAGCCACCACTCTCTGAGTAAAGAAGTTCCCCCTCATGTTACCCCTAAACTTCTGCCCCTTAATTCTCATGTCATGCCCTCTTGTTTGAATCATCCCTACCCTCAATGGGAAAAGATCATGCTTGATTTTTCATATCAACAACATATTTCTCCCAGAATGTGATATCCCCCTATTCCACTAATAACTAAAATCTATTGATTTGGCTTTATTTTATTTAGTAATGCAAATGGTATTGGTTGCTACTAGTTTACTATTGTTGCATGTACAAAGATAATAGGGTAGGGAATTGAAGAATACAGTTGAACAGAGGGATCTGGGAATAACCGTGCATAGTTCCTTGAAGGTGGAATCTCATATAGATAGGGTGGTAAAGAAAGCTTTTGGTATGCTAGCCTTTATAAATCAGAGCATTGAGTATAGAAGCTGGGATGTAATGTTAAAATTGTACAAGGCATTGGTGAGACCAAATCTGGAGTATGGTGTACAATTTTGGTCGCCCAATTATAGGAAGGATGTCAACAAAATAGAGAGGGTACAGAGGAGATTTACTAGAATGTTGCCTGGGTTTCAACAGCTAAGTTACAGAGATAGGTTGAATAAGTTAGGTCTTTATTCTCTGGAGCGCAGAAGGGTAAGGGGGGGACTTGATAGAGGTCTTTAAAATGATGAGAGGTATAGACAGAGTTGATATGGACAAGCTTTTCCCTTTGAGAATAGGGAAGGTTCAAACAAGAGGGCATGACATGAGAATTAAGGGACAGAAGTTTAGGGGTAACATGAGGGGGAACTTCTTTACTCAGAGAGTGGTAGCGGTGTGGAATGATCTTCCAGTGGAAGTGGTGGCGGCAGGTTCGTTGGTATCATTTAAAAATAAATTGGATAGGCATATGGATGAGAAGGGTATGGAGGGTTATGGTATGAGTGCAGGCAGGTGGGACTAAGGGAAAAAAGTTGTTTGGCACAGACTTGAAGGGCCGAGATGGCCTGTTTCCATGCTGTAATTGTTATATGTTATAATAGCGTTATTTTTTCATGCTATCCAGTGAAATTATACCCTATACTAGTACATCCGGTAGTGCAAAAGGGAAAATAAACAGTGCAGAATATGGTGTTGCAGCTACTGAGAAAGCGCAGGTAGAAAAAGTGCAAGATCCACAACAAGGTAGATGGGAAGATTGGGAATTCATCCTTAGCGTTCAAGTCCAATAATGAGCCCGAAAACAGCAGGGTAGAAGCTGTTCCTCAATCTGGTGGTACGTCCGTTATGCTTTTGCACTGACCTCTTGACAGGAGAGGGGAGGGGATGGAAGGAGGGAGAATGATTGGGGTGCGAGTGTAGATGGTGTGGAGTGGACCAGGCCACATCCCAAGGATGGATTGGGGGAGGAAAGGGGGGTTTGGGGGGTGATGGCAGATCTGAGAGATGGGCTGGGATGTACAATTTATCGTAGAAGAGGCACCTTGGTCAGCATGACAAGTTGGGCCGAAGGGCCGGTTTCCGCGCTGTACGAATCTAAGCCGCGGTTATGGCCAGCACTTCCAGGCTGCCAAGCTCCTGCATCTCCCAGAAGGTAGCGGAGAGAAAGGGGAACGTTCAGGTTGACAGGAATCCGTTGCGATACGTCCAGCCTTCCTGATGCAACATCCCATGAAGATGGGCTGAACGGAAGCAAGTGACAAACCTGCGATGGGCTGGAGCAATAAACATAGCCGGTCAGGCAGGGTCTGTGGAGGGAACTGGGCAGATGATTGTTTCAGGTCGGGACCCTTCTTCAGACTGAAGCCATCTTCACATAGTAAGGTTAAAGAGACAAGATTTAGAATGAGCCCGAGGGGCAACATTTCCACACTGAAGATGATGCGTGTATGGAACGAGCTTGCAGAGGAAGTGGTAGAATCAGTTCAAAAGGCCAACATTTCAAAGACCACTCGGACAGGTACATGGCTACTGCGCAAGTCTTCCCTTGGTGGGATAAGGACCAAGTGCAGGCAAGTAGGACCATCTCAGATATGTAACTTGCTTGGCATGGATGATTTGTACCGAGTGTGGCTCAAAGACCCATGTCCAGGCTTCCGAGCACCCCCACATTTAACCGTGGCTCCTCGCTCCTCTGCCTCCGGTGGCAACGGCCCTCGTCTCTGCAGATCTTTCCCCTCCCGTCTTTTCAGAGTTCCCTGCACCGATCTGCTGGCTAACAGTTAATGCGTAGTGAAGGAACTGCAGATGCTGGTTTACACCGAAGATGGACACATAATGCTGGAGTAACTCAGCGGGTCAGGCAGCATCTCCGGAGAGGAGGAATGGATGACGTTTCAGGTCAAGACCCTTCTTCGGACTGAACGTCAGGGAAGAGGGAGTTACAGAGGTAAGTGTAAGAGATCAAAAGAGATGCAGATCAAGGGAAATGTAGAATGATGGATTCCCATCTCCCCCCCCTGTCAACTGACTTCATCCATTTCACCACCAACTTCCATCCGGCACTCAAATACACTTGGACCATTTCCGACACTTCCTTACCATTCCTTGACCTCACCATCTCTATTGCAGGTGATACACTCCTGACCGACATCCACTACAAACCAACTGACTCCCACAGCTACCTGGACTACTCTTCCTCCCATCCTGCTTCCTGTAAGGACTCCATCCCCTATTCCCAATTCTCCGTCTGCGCCGCATCTGCTCCCAGGATGAGGTGTTCCACACCAGGTCATCACAAATGTCCTCATTCTTCAGAGAATGGGGATTCCCCTCCCCCACTATAGATGAGGCTCGCACCAGAGTCTCCTCCGTACCCCGCAACACTGCCCTCTCTCCCCATTCCCCCACTCACAACAAGGGCAGAGTCCCCCTGGTCCTCACCTTTCACCCCACCATCCGGCACATACAACAGATAGTCCTCCGCCAGTTTCGCCACCTCCAACGTGACCCACCACTCGCCACATCTTCCCATCTCCCCCCCCCCCCCCCCCGTCTGCCTTCCGCAAAGACCGCTCCCTCCACAACTCCCTTGTCAATTCTTCCCTTCCCTCCCGCTCTACCCCTTCCCCGGGCACTTTCCCTTGCAACCGCAAGAGATACTACACTTGTCCCTTCACCTCCCCCATCCACTCCTTTCAGGGACCCAAGTAGTCCTTCCACGTCCGACAGAGGTTCACCTGCACCTTCACCAACCTCATCTACTGCATCCGCTGCTCCAGATGCCAGCTGATCTATATCGGTGCAACCAAGCGGAGGCTGGGCGATCGTTTTGCCGAACACCTCCGCTCGGTCCGCAATAACCAACCCAACCTCCCGGTGGCTCAGCACTTCAACTCCCCCTCCCATTCCGTATCCGACCTCTCGGTCCTGGGCCTCCTCCACGGCCAGAGTGAGCAACACCGCAAGTTGGAGGAACAGCACCTCATATTCCGCTTGGGGAGTCTGCATCCTCTGGGCTTAAACATTGAATTTTCTCAATTCTGTTAAGCCTTGCTGTCTCCTCCCCTTCCCACCTCTCCCTCAGCCCTCGGGCCCTGGCATTCCCTCTCTCTCTATCTCTTCCCCCACCCAATTCGCACTAGCTTCTCATTTTCACACTACAAACAGCTTACAATGGCCTGTTTCCTTTATCATCAATACTTTTTTGCATATCTTTCATTCATTGTTCTTTATCTCTCCACATCACCGTCTATATCTCTCATTTCCCTGATCCCTGACCAGTCTGAAGAAGGGTCTCGACCCGAAACGTCGCCTACCTCCTTCGCTCCTTAGATGCTGCTGCACCCGCTGAGTTTCTCCAGCCTTCCGTGTACCCTAGAATAGACCATTGTTAGCTAGGAGGTGTCAACTAAGCAAACAGAGATACAATGTAATAAGAGGGGCAGTCAGACTGGCCGGAGAACTGGGAAGGGGGAGGGATGGAGAGAGAGGGAAAGCCAGGATTACGAAGTTAGAGAAGTCAATATTCATCCCGCTGAGGTGTAAGCTGCCCAAGCAAAATAAGAGGTGTTTGTTCCTCCAATTTGCACTAGGCCTCACTCTGACAATGGAGGCGGCCCAGGCCGGAGAGGTCAGTGGTGGAATGGGAGGAGGAGTTCAAGTATTTTGCAACCGGGAGATCAGATAGGTTTAGACGAACTGAGCAGGGCTGTTCCAGCAAAACGATCTGCCGAGCCTGCTCTTGGTCTCCCCGCTGTACAACGGGGGCCGAGGGTTAATGTTGGCCAGGTAATTGGAAAATTCAACTGGATTCTTGAACAGGAACAGTGCGACTTGCTTGCCCGAGATTCGATCCAACACTTCACCTGGAAGAATGAATTGCGAGACACTTTTAATCATCACTTAACTAAAGCTCGCAGGGAGACGTGATAAATAGGGTCATTTTTAACCATTCATAGCGCGGTGATATCCAGGTCTGGCTGTTCAACGCTCTCTGACTGCTTGAAAGGATGGGTCACTGTGGTTGGGATTCCTCCCTCACCCATCACTCAATTTAAAGAGGCAAGCATTAAAATGTTACAACATGTATACATTGATATAAATGAACCAGGGAATATCAATATTTACAATATTTACAATAAAACTGGTCACGGCAGATGGGAAGTGGCGAGGGGAAGAGTGTAGTCCAACTTTATCTACCACCCTACGGACACCATGCCTAAAGAGGCTCCAGGAGCAGTGCGTTTCACTCAATGGCACAGAAACCTCGCAGCCTTTAGCGTGGAAACAGGCCCTTCAGCCCGCCCCGACAATCGATCACCCCATACACTAGGGTGATCTGGCAGGGAACCTTTACGGGAGGTGGTCAGAGCTGAACAGCACAAAAACAGGTCCTTCGGCCCAACTCGTCCGTGCTGACCAATCAAAGCTAGTCCCATGTTCCCACATACGTTCCACGTACCTGTCCAAATGTCTTTGAAGTATCATTGTACCTGCCTAGCTACCTCCTCCGGCAGCCCGTTCGGTTCATCCACCGCCCTCTGAGTGAAAAGGATGCCCCTCAGGTTCTTGGTAAATCTTTCCCCTCACATTTTAAACCCATTTCCTCTGGTCCCCAACCCTGTGCATTCACCCTCATGATTTGTTACACCTCCATTCCTTGAAGCACAGGAGGCTGAGGGGGTGATCTTATAAAGTCATGGCCTGCACAGCCTCTCCCTATAACTCAGGCCCTCGAGTCCTGGCAACCGGCCTCCACCGCCCTCTGAGGCAGAGAGTTCCACAGACTCACCACTCTCTGTGTGAAAAAGTGTTCCCTCGTCTCCATTCTAAATGGCTTACCCCTTATTCTTAAACTGTGGCCCCTGGTTCTGGACTCCCCCAACATCGGCAACATGTTACCTGCCTCAAGTGTGTCTAAACCCTTAATAATCTTATACGTTTCAATAAGATCCCCTCTCATCCTTCCAAATTCTAGAGTGTACAAGCCCAGCCGCTCCATTCTCTCAGCATATGACAGTCCCGCCATCCTGGGAATTAACCTTGTAAACCTACGCTGCACTCCCTCAATAGCAAGAATGTCCTTCCTCAAATTAGGGGACCAAAACTGCACACAATACTCCAGGTGTGGTCTCACTAGGGCCCTGTACAACTGCAGAAGGACCTCTTTGCTCCTATTCTCAACTCCTCTTGTTATGAAGGCCAACATGCCATTCGCTTTCTTCACTGCCTGCTGTACCTGCCTACTTACTTTCATTGACTGATGTACAAGGACCCCCAGATCCCGTTGTACTTCCCCTTTTCCCAACTTGACACCATTTAGATAATAATCTGCCTTCCTGTTTTTGCCACCAAAGTGGATAACCTCACATTTATCCACATTAAACTGCATCTGCCATGCATCTACCCACTCACCCAACCTGTCCTAGTCACCCTGCAACCTCATAGCATCCTCCTGACAGTTCACACTGCCACCCAGCTTTGTGTCATCTGCAAATTTGCTAATGTTACTTTGAATCCCTTCATCTAAATCATTGATGTATATTGTAAATAAATGCGGTCCCAGCACCGAGCCTTGTGGTACCCCACTAGTCACTGCCTGCCATTCTGAAAAGGACCCATTAATCGCTACTCTTTGTTTCCTGTCTGCCAACCACTTCTCTATCCATGTCAGCACTCTACCCCCAATACCATGTGCCCTAATTTTGCCCACTTTGGGGGACCTTATCAAATGCTTTCTGAAAGTCCAGGTACACTACATCCACTGGCTCTCCCTTGTCCATTTTACTTGTTACAGCTTCAAAAAATTCCAGAAGATTAGTCAAGCATGATTTCCCCTTCGTAAACCCATGCTGACTCGGACCGATCCTGTTACTGCTATCCAAATGTGCGGCTATTTCATCTTTTATAATTGACTCCAGCATCTTCCCCACTAACTGGTCTATAATTCCCTGTTTTCTCTCTCCCGCCTTTCTTAAAAAGTGGGATAACATTAGCTACCCTCCAATCCACAGGAACTGATCCTGAATCTATAGAACATTGGAAAATGCATCACCAATGCATCCACGATTTCTAGAGCCACTTCCTTAAGTACCCTGGGATGCAGACCATCAGGCCCTGGGGATTTATCAGCCTTCAGTCCCACCAGTCTACCCAACACCATTTCCTGCCTAATGTGGATTTCCTTCAGATCCTCCGTCTTCCCAATGTTTAGTGGGGAAAAAGGTGTGCTGGAGTAGCATAGAACAGGGATGTTAACTGCAGCAACCCACCCTCACTCCACTGAGGAATGGAGCGAGATCTTAGTCGTAAAGGCGAGAAAGATCGACGTTAACAATACTGTTTCACACAAATCAACCCCGACAAAGCCAAGGTGCCAGTGAAGAGCAAAGAGATTGAAGCAGCATTCAGAGGCATACGGGAGTTTAAGCAATAAAACAATGCTAGAGGAACTCAGCGGACCTGTGGAGAGACTGGACAACTCAGTCTCAAGGGTCGCAAAAGAGAGAAGGGACTGGCTTATTTAGGCTACCTGGTTACATGGAGGAGTTGGGACAAAGGGCCTGTTTCTGTGCTGAAGATAAGACTCAAGGTGCTGGAGCAACTCAGCGGACCAGGCAGCATCTCTGAAGAACATGGAGAGGTGACATTTCAGGTCAGGGCCGACAATACAATACAGTACAATACGGTTTTATTCGTCACATTGCACATAAAGTGCAAGTGAAATGAATTTGCCAGCAGCGGTACAACGATAAAGAACACACAATGCACAATAAAAATGTGACACAAACATCCGCCACAGCATTCATCACTGTGGTGGAAGGCACAACATTTGGCCAGTCCTCCTCCATCTCCCCCCGTGGTCGGGACCTCAACCCTCCTCAGCCTTCCCTGCGGGCGCCCAGATGTGCAGACAAGGTAAAAAGTCCTTTCAGTCCGAAGAAGGTTCCCAAACCAAAACGTTACCCATCCGTTTTCTCCAGAGATGCTTCCTGACCTTCTGAGTTGCTCCAGCATTTGGTGTCCTTCTTTGGTATAAACCAGCGTCTGCGGTTCCTTTTTTATTCCTATTTCTGCGCTGTCCAGCTTGATGACGAGGAGGTCGGGTGAAGCCGCACAGCACAACCCTGAGAGAGCTTTGACAGCTGCAACTTTGATGCAAAGTTGTCATCATCTTGCTGAATGTTGAAACAAAGGAGCTACAGATGCTGGTTCGTGCCAAAGATAGACACAAAGTGCTGGAGTAATGCCCCACGTCCCACCTAGGACACCTCTGGAGACTTTGCGCCCCACCCAAGGTTTCCGTGCGGTTCCCGGAGGTTTTTGTCAGTCTCCCTAATGGTTGAAAGTGGTTTCCGGCCGGTTTTGAATTTTTTGAAATAATCGCGGGAACATAGAAGCAGCGGAAACCACTTTCGACCATTAGGGAGACTGACAAAAACCTCCGGGAACCGCACGGAAACCTTGGGTGGGGCGCAAAGTCTCCACAGGTTTCCGTTCAGGTTTCCTAAGTGGGACAAGGGGCATAACTCAATGGGTCAGGCATCAACTCTAGAGAAAGACGATGGGTGACGTCTCGGGTCAAATTCCATGCAGACAGCACCCGTAGTCAGGATCGAACCTGGGTCTCTGGCAATGTAAGGCAGCAACGCTACAGCTGCATCATAGTGCTGCCCACTCTCGGACGCCTAGACTCTGTAGCCTATTTATTGACTGTAGCTCCATCTTCAACACTATAATCCCATCCCAGCACATCTCCAAACTCCTGGACCTAGGAGTCAGCACTCTCCTAGAAACATAGAAATTAGGTGCAGGAGTAGGCCATTCGGCCCTTCGAGCCTGCACCGCCATTCAATATGATCATGGCTGATCATCCAACTCAGTAACCTGTACCTGCCTTCTCTCCATACCCTCTGATCCCCTTAGCCACAAGGGCCACATCTAACTCCCTCTTAAATATAGCCAATGAACTGGCCTCAACTACCCTCTGTGGCAGAGAGTTCCAGAGACCCACCACTCTCTGTGTGAAAAAAGTCCTTCTCATCTCGGTCCTAAAGGATTTCCCCCTTATCCTTAAGCTGTGGCCCCTTGTTCTGGACCTCCCCAACATCGGGAACAATCTTCCTGCATCTAGCCTGTCCTCTGCCGCTGGATCCTCGACCTATTGACGCAGAGACCCAGACCCCAATCAATGAGAATGGGTGACAACACCTCCTCCACATAACTCTCAACACCAGTGTCCCTCTAGGATGCGCTCACCCGCCTCCCACCATACTCCCTGTACACTCACGGTTGCGCAGCCAAACTCCAGCTAACTCCACCTACAGGTTTGCAAACAACACCATGGCGAGCCGGATTACCAACAATGCCCAGACGGAGTGGAGGAAGGAGACAGAGAACTTAGTGACATGGTGCCAGGACAATAGCCTCTTCCCTCCATGACAGCAAAGGGTTAGGTATCGACTTCGGGAAGCGTGGTGGAGGACGAGCCCACAACAGCAGCAATGGTGCCCAGGTGGAAATGGTTGAGAGCTTCAAGTTCCTTGGTGTTAATATTACCAGTAATCTGTCGGAGACCTGTCGCAATGGTGCAACTGCCCAGAGGACACACCAATGCTTTGCCTCCTGAGGACATTTGCCAAGTCTCCAGTGACTCTTTGCAGCACAGTTTGGTTTGGAACCGCTCTGCCCAAGAAACCGCAGAGAGTTGCAGATGTAGCCCAGTCCATCACGCAGACCAGGCATCCGACCATTGACTCCATCTATACTTCACGCGGACTCGGAAAACATAGTCAAAGACTTGTCCCACCCCGGTCATTCCTCCTTCTCCCCGCTCCCGTCGGGCAGAAGGTGCAGAAGCTTGAGAGCGCCCACCACCAGACTCAGGGACAGCTTCTTCCTCTTTGTTATCAGGTCTCCATAAGCTAAGAC
Organism: Raja brachyura; assembly: GCA_963514005.1. The sequence continues at coordinate 68,870 of CAUPSL010000574.1, read as the reverse complement.
ACTGTCCGATTCACCTCTACCCCGTTGCGATGATTGGAGCTTGTCTGTGGAAGTGATGCGCTACAATGCTGAGCACTATATTCTGAATTCTGTTTCTTCCCCTTTGCTCTACCCATTGTAGTTGAGTTTGACGTGATTGTATTTATGTCTAGTATTAGGCAGAAGATACAGCAGCACAGACCACCACATTCAGCAAGTTTCCTCCCCGCTGTTATCAGACTCTTGAACGGACCTCTCCAATGCTAGGGATGAATTTCCCCATCTTCCCACCTAGTTCATTGCACCTCTTGCACTTTTTAAGATTTGCACTTTCTCTGTAGCTGTGAGATTATATTCTGCACTACTAGATTTCTCTTTTGAACTGCTTGATGTACTCGCCTATGGTCTGGTCTACCGACAGAACACACAACAGAAGCCCTGTCACTGCATCACGGCACCCACCACTGTGTAATAAAAATGTGCCCCGCACATCTTTAAACTAACCACCTCCCTCTCCAACCCCTCTCACCGTAGTCTCTGCCCTCTAGTCGCTGATATTTCCACCCTGGGGAAGAAGGTTCTGACTGTCTACCTTATCTAGGCCTCTCGTAATTTTACTTCAGCCGGGTCTCCCATCAATCTCAATAAACAATAGACAATAGGTGCAGGAGTAGGCCATTTGTCCCTTCGAGCCAGCACCGCCATTCAATGAGATCATGGCTGATCATCCCCAATCAGTACCCCGTTCCTGCCTTCTCCCTATATCCCCTGAGACTGCTATCTTTAAGAGCCCTATCTAGCTCTCTCTTGAAAGTATCCAGAGAACCGGCCACCACCGCCCTCTGAGGCAGAGAAATCCACAGACTCACAACTCTGTGTGAAAAAGTGTTTCCTCATCTCCTCATTCTAAATACACCTTATTCTTAAACTGTGGCCCCTGGTTCTGGACTCCCCCAACATCGGGAACATGTTACCTGCCTCGATCGTGTCCAAACCCTTAATAATCTTATATATTTCAATAAGATCCCCACTCAAGCTTCTAAACTCCAGAGTATACAAGCCCAGCCGCTCCATTCTCTCAGCATATGACAGTCCCGCCATCCCGGGAATTAACCTTGTAAACCTACGCTGCACTCCAATAGCAAGAATGTCCTTCCTCAAATTAGGCGAACAAAACTGCACACAATACTCCAGGTGTGGTCTCACTAGGGCTCTGTACAACTGCAGAAGGACCTCTTTGCTCTGTTACTCGACTCCTCTTGTCATGAAGGCCAACATGCCATTCGCTTTCTGTGAGGTAGCAGAGCCACCTGCTGCATCACTATTGCAAGTCAAAGGAGGATCCATATATTTCAATGCAAATGACTCTTGTTCCACACTTGTTCATCGCCAGCTTTCCTGCATGTTCAAAGTTTGTGGAGGCTTTCCCATATCCAAACGTACACCCCACGAGATGCATCCTCAAACAACTGCAACAAATTTGTCAAACATTTGCCAGTCCGAAGACAAGTTCATGTGATGGGAGCAGAATTAGGCCATTCGGCCCATCGTCTGGCTGCTCCACCATTCAATCATGGCTGATCTACCTCTCCCTCTTAATCCTATTCTCTTGCCTTCTTCCCATAATCCCTGACAAGAGTCGCGACCCAAAATGGCGTCTAATACCCTCCACAGATGCTGCTTGGCCTGCCGCGTTCCTCCAGCACTTTTTATTAGCCACAGGACGAACAATAGTTTCCGCAGCCCAGGCCTTTCATTGATTGCAGCAACTCGCCCGTAATTTTTGTAAGCCTCTGACTGATAAAAAGATTGAGAGATAAATACGAGCCAGAGCACTCAGAACAACTTCTCCCCTCTTTCTCAAACCGTCTGAAGATCTTTTGTCCAACTGACAGGTTGTAGATGGCTTCAATTCATCTCCAAACCAACAGACGTGGCAAGGCAGTGCTCGGATACAATTAACATCCATCACACGCAACCTGCCGGTGGAGCCGCTGCTGGAGCTGCTGCCTCACCGGGCCCGGTTCGATCCTGACCTCGGGTGCTGTCTGCGTGGAGTTTGCACGTTCTCCCCAGTCATTGCGTGGGTTTCCTGCCCCGGGTGCTCCGGTTTACTCCCGCATCCCAGAGGCGTGCGGGTTTGCGGGGTTAATTGCCCCCTGTAAATTGTCCCCTAGTGCGTGGGGAGTGAGATAGCAGGTGATGGATGGTTGGCGCGGACTTACTGGGCCAAGGGGCCCGTTTCCATGCTGCATCTTTCAATGAACGCAACCCCCTCTCCGATCATGCTCCTTCACTCCATTCAAAATCATAAACATACTGCTGGAAAACGTTGAGGGGAGAATTTACAGAAAGCACCCCCCCCCCCTCCCCCTCCCCCTCCTGCCAACTCCACAAAGAACAGCCGAAGAGAAGCAGGAAATGTGTGCTGCAGTAACTGTGACTTCACTGAGAGCATGTGGAATGTAAAAGTACATGCCAGAAACACTCAGCAGGTCAGGCAGCATCTGTGGAAAGAAAGGAATGAATGATCCAGCTTTCAGGTCCAAGAGCTTAACTCTGTTTCTCCTCCCGCAGACGCAGCCTTTGCTACTCAGAGTTTCCGGCCACAGGCTGTTTTTATTTCAGATTGTCAGCATCTGCGGCTTGCCGATGGCCAATGGCCGCGGTTAGGCCAGACTCGCTTCAAGAACAAGGGCTCTCCATTTTAAATCCTCTCAAGTTGTCCTTGGCTGAACATCCGGCAGACGTACAGAATGAAGGATATCTGCGCCACTCAGCCCATCGCTTCCATGGCAGCCCTCGTGGCAGAGCAGGAGGTGGTGGGCGGGTGAAGGGTCGCGGCCAAAAACCTCGTCTGTCCATTTCCCTCCACAGCCGCTGAGTTCCTCCAGAAGGGGGAGCTGTGTGTGAATGGCTAGTCCTCCGATGGCCATGAGAATGGAGAGCATGATGAAGCCCACGTCTTGCTTTGTTTCTTGGCTTTTTTTTACAGTTTTCACCGGGGCGGTGCTTGGTTTGAGTCGGTGCGTGCCCCAAATCAACCCCCGCCCCCCCCCAACCCGGCTACGGGAACAGCTGCAGGACAAACTCCGGCGCCCACTCCATCGCGGTGTTGACCACGGCAAAGGCAGCCGCTCCCAGAGTGGCGGTCAGCCCCCACACCGCCATCTTGACCAGCTGGTTGGCCCCCGCCGGAGCCGTCTCCTTGGCAAGGCCGTGCGGTGAGCGAGCCCTGGCCTTGGACTGCTGCCAGAGAACGGCGTCGGGCCGCTGCCCGCACGTGGCCTGCTGGAAATCCTGGAAGGTGCTGATGGTGACGCTGTGGGGAGGGCAGGAGAGAAGCGGTTAGCGGCCACACACAGACAGTTCACTTTAGTGACACATGCACCGAGGTACAGTGAAAAGCTTTTGCTCTATTCCAGCCAGTCAGCGGAAAGACAACGTATGATTACGAGCCTGTTACGAGTATAGGGTCTAAGTGAGACCACACCTGGAGTATTGCGTACAGTTCTGGTCTCCAAATCTGAGGAAGGACATTATTGCCATAGAGGGAGTGCAGAGAAGGTTCACCAGACTGATTCCTGGGATGTCAGGACTGTCTTATGAACAAAGACTGCATAGACTCGGTTTATACTCTCTAGAATTTAGGAGATTGAGAGGGGATCTTATAGAAACTTACACAATTCTTAAGGGGTTGGACAGGCTAGATGCAGGAAGATTGTTCCCGATGTTGCGGAGGTCCAGGGCAAGGGGTCACAGCTTAAGGATATGGGGGAAATCCTTTAGGACCGAGATGAGAAGGACTTTTTTCACACAGAGAGTGGTGGGTCTCTGGAACTCTGCAACAGAGGGTAGTTGAGGCCAGTTCATTGGCTATATTTAAGAGGGAGTTAGATGTGGCCCTTGTGGCCGCTTTATTTCGGACTTTCAACATCTGCCTGATCTTAATTTAAGACTGTGTCTGTTTTGTTTCGGACTTCCAACGTCTGCCTGATTTTAATTTAAGACCATCTCTGCTTTATTTTGGATTCGCATCTTCTGCCTGTTTTTAGTTTGTCTGCTTTATTTCGGATTTCCAATTTCTGCCTGAGTTTATTTTGGACTACCAAGGCCTGCCTGGTTTTAATGTAAAATCCTGTTGCCTTGTTCCACCACCAGGGTCAGAGGGGATCAGAGGGTCTGGAGAGAAGGCAGGTGCGGGATACTGAGTTGGATGATCAGCCATGATCATATTGAATGGCGGTGCAGGCTCGAAGGGCCGAATGGCCTACTCCTGCACCTAATTCTATGTTTCTATGAGCCATTCACAGTGTACAGATACATGAGAAGGGAATAACGTTTAGTGCAAGGTGAAGCTAGTAAAGTCCGAGGGCAACCAAAGAGGCCGATAATGGTTCGGCGCTGCTCTCCAGTTGGTGATAGGCTGGTTCAGTTGCCGGATAACAGCTGGGAAGAAACTGTCCCTGAATGTGGAGGTGTGCGTTTTCACACTTCTGTACCTTTTGCCCGAAGGGTGAGGGGAGAAGAGGGAGTGGCCAGGGTACCTTGCCTCAATCATGCTTGATTATGCCAAGGCAGCGAGAGGGGTAGATAGACTGAGTCAAATGGAGCTCAACGCGGTTTAGGTGGAGTAACGTCTGGGTTGAGGGACAGGACACCTTGCTCTGAGAGATACACCGCCCTTTCACAGAAACAGGGAGGGAGATACATCCCTGGTGGTGGAATAAGGCAACAGGATTTTACATTAAAACCAGGCAGGCCTTGGTAGTCCAAAATAAACTCAGGCAGAAATTGGAAATCCGAAATAAAGCAGACAAACTAAAAACAGGCAGAAGATGCGAATCCAAAATAAAGCAGAGATGGTCTTAAATTAAAATCAGGCAGACGTTGGAAGTCCGAAACAAAACAGACACAGTCTTAAATTAAGATCAGGCAGATGTTGAAAGTCCGAAATAAAGCGGACACAGTTTTAAAATCAGGCAGACGTTGCAAGTCCAAAATAAAACGGGCAAGATCTGAAATTAAAATCAGATAGATGGTGAAAGTCTGCAATAAAGCAGGCACGGTCTCAAATTAAAATCAGGCAGACTTTGGAAAGCTGAAACAAAGCAGATACCATCTAAAATTAAGATCAGGAAGACATTGAAAGTCCAGAGGACAAAGCAGAAATTCGTAAATTAAGATCAGGCCGGTTGAAGGCCAGAAATAATGGACTTAAATTGAAATCAGGCGGATGCTGGAAGTCCAAAATAAAGCAGGACGTGGCAAAAATACCGAGCAGCAATGAATGGGAGCTAGCGTGTCAGGTCCGAGGCTTTCCAACAGAAAGCGGACAGTTTATGGTGAAAGAATGATCTTTTCTTGTGCAATTTGTTCCCAGGACACGAGCCGTCCTGCAAAGACCCCAGTCAGTGCCCTGGGTAGGCACCTACCCCAGTCAGTTGTGCCGCCCATCTATTCTCACGAGGAATGGCAAATGGAATTTGTCTCGGGCAAGTATGTGAGGTGTTGCACTTTGGTGTGTCAGAGCAGGGCAGGACGCGCACGGTACATGGTGGAGCCTTGGAGAGTCTTGTGGAGCAGAGGTCTGGGTGTACAGAGTGCATGGCAGCCAGTAAGTGATGAATCACGAGCACCGGATGGACAGGTTAGGCACACTTGCCTTCATTGGGAAGGGTATTAAGTGCAAACGTTGGGACATCATGATAAGCTGTACAAGTCGTTAGTGAGACCACACTTGGTTCCATGCGCACTTCTGGTCAGCCAGTTATAGGAAGGATGCCATTTAGGTTGGAAAGGTTGCAGGAGAGATTGACGGGGGTGTTATCTGGGCTTGCGGGCTTGTTTTATGGGGAGAGGTTGGATTTTATGGGGAGAGTTTGGGCTTTTTTCCCCCCTTTGGTGCTGGGAGGCTGAGGGGTGATCCTTACTGACTGCAGAGAAAAATATATTTTGGATTAACATCACAAAGAGAATGCCTTGTCCAAACTGAATCAGTGCAGCCAAAAAAAAATACAATGTGCAGGAGGAACTCAGCGGGTCAGGCAGTATCTGTGGAGAGTATGGTTTAGAGTCAACCTGAAGCATAGAAACTAGGTGCAGGAGGAGGCCATTTGGCCCTTCGAGCCAGCACAACCATTCATTGTGATCATGGCTGATTGTCCCCAATCAATAACCCGTGCCTGCCTTCTCCCCATATCCCTTGACTCCACTAGCCCCTAGAGTTCTATCTAACTCTCTCTTAAATCTATTCAGTGACACTGGCCTCAGTGGCAGGGAATTCCACAAATTCACAACTCTCTGGGTGAAAAACTTTTTTCTCACCTCAGTCTTAAATGGCCTCCCATTTGTTCGAAGACTGTGGCCCCTGGTTTTGGACTCGCCCAACATTGGGAACATTTTTCCGGCATCTAGCTTGTCCAGTTTTTTTATAATGTAATATGTTTCTATAAGATCTCCTCTCATCCGTCTAAACTCTGGTGAATACAAGCCTAGTCTTTTCAATCTTTCCTCATGCGACAGTCCCGCCATCTCAGGGATCAATCTCGTGACCCTACGCTGCACTGCCTCAATCACAAGGATGCCTCAATCACAAGAAGGGTGCCGATCCAACATTCCCTCCACAGATTCCTCCTGACCCGCTGACTTCCTCCGGCACTTTGCCCAGGGTTTCAGCATCTGCCAGTCTCTTGTGTGTCCAAATGCTAAACTACCTCTGCTCTTCCGATTCTTAAACAACACCACGATTGGGTGTCTTTAGCACTAATTCAGCGAGTCTGGCTGGTTCTAAAAGGCTGCGATGCAACAGGTCGTGGGTTAGGTTACAGCTTCCTCGAATGGGGAAAGATGACGGCGGCTCTTTAGTATCAATGACTTTTGGGATGGATCGATATACGTCCAGGTCAAATTACACAAACTGGCAAAAATTAAAAGCCTCACTTTTGCTCAAAAGCAAGATCAAGCAGAAACAATTGCGTCATGCTTTAAACAAACAATGACAAGCCAATGACTCCGGCCTAAAATGGCCGACAAGGTCATCCTCAGCTCAGAACCACTCAAGCTCAGGTAACAATGATTAGGAAAGAACTGAAGATGTTGGTTGGACACAGAATGTTTGGAGTAACTCAGCGGGTCAGACAGCGTCTCTGGAGAAAAGGAATATGTCACCGCTCGACCCGTAACGTCAACTATTGACGTTACCACTCGACCGGCTGAGTTACTGCAGTATTTTGTGTCCATTTTCAGGCTCTGGAAATCCTGGAAGATCTAAGAGCAAAACCTAGTAGGCCCTTGTTTAGGAAAGAACTGCAGATGCTGGTTTAAATCGAAGGTAGACACAAAATGCTGGAGTAACTCAGCGGGGCGGGTAGCATCTCTCGAGAGAAGGAATGGGTGCCGTTTTCCTGAAGGGTCTGAAGAAGGGCCTCGACCCGAAGCGTCACCCATATTTGTTGCTTGTTGGTTGGAATTTAGAAGAATGAGAGGTAATCTTGTTGAAACTGATGTGATCCTCAGGGACGAATTTACATGTCAAGATTTAAAAAAAGTCACCCATGGGAGAATCTGAAATGAGGGGGACATTGTTTCAAGGTAAGACCCTGGTTATTTGGCAGATATAGGCATCCTCTGCTTCAGACAGCGGTGGAGGTAGATAGCATTTTGGAAGACCGGGGGATTGAAGGCTTTAGGAAACTGGCACAGAGAAGAGTTGAGGCCAGCTTCGATCAGCCATGATCCTAATGAAAAGCGGGGGCAGGCTTGAGTGGCCAAGTTGTCAACTCTAGTATTTTCTGGACAGACACAAAAAAGCTGGAGTAACTCAGCGGGACAGGCAGCATCTCTGGAGAGTAGGAATAGGTGACGTTTCAGGTCGAGACCCTTCTTCAGACTGCTGTCAGGGGAGAGGGAGATGCATAGATAAGGAAGTGTAAGGTGTGAAAACAGGACAAAGGGAACGGAGATCAAGGAAAATGTGGAATGGATCATTGTCAGCTGGGAGAAGGTGACAACAAAGCCAACAGATAAAATGTAGGGGTACACAAAAAGCTGGAGAAACTCAGCGGGTGCAGCAGCATCTAAGGAGCGAAGGAGATAGGCGACGTTTCGGGTCGAGACCCTTCTTCAGACTGGTGATTAATTGCGGAGGGAGCGGTCTTTGCGGAAGGTAGACAGGGGGGGAGATGGGAAGATGTGGCGAGTGGAGGGGTCACGTTGGAGTTGGCGAAACTGGCGGAGGACTATCTGTTGTATGCGCCGGCTGGTGGGGTGAAAGGTGAGGACCAGGGGGACTCTGCCCTTGTTGTGAGTGGGGGAATGGGGAGAGAGGGCAGTGTTGCGGGGTATGGAGGACATTATGGTGCGAGCCTCATCTATAGTGGGGGATGGGGAAACCCCGTTCTCTGAAGAACGAGGACATTTGTGATGACCTGGTGTGGAACACCTCATCCTGGGAGCAGATGCGGCGCAGACGGAGGTATTGGGAATAGGGGATGGAGTCCTTATATGTAGTTGGAGACAGTAAGACTGGTGGGAGAACCGGGAAGGGGGAGGGATGGAGTGGGAAAGCAAGGGTTACTTGAAGTTAGAGGTCAATGTTCATACCGCTGGGGTGGAAGCTGCCCAAGCAAAATATGAGGTGTTGTTCCTCCAATTTGTGTTGGCTCTCACTCTGACAAAGGAGGAGAGGTCAATGTGGGAATGGGAGGGGGAGTTAAAGTGTTAAAGAAGGAACTGCAGATGCTGGAGAATCGAGGGTTACACAAAAAGCTGGAGAAACTCAGCGGGTGCAGCAGCATCTAAGGAGTGAAGGAGATAGGCGACGTTTCGGGTCGAGACCCTTCTTCAGGGGGAGTTAAAGTGTTTAGCATCCGGGAGATCGGGTAGGTTTAGTCAGACTGAGCGGAGATGTTCAGTGAAACGATCGCCGGGCCTGAGCTTGGTCTCGCCGATTATATAGTTCACACCTGGAGCAGCGGATGAAGTGGGAGGAGGTGCAAGTGAACCTCACTTGCACAAGAGATGCAACACCGGTCCTTGTGCAAGTGAACCTCCGCCTCATCTGAAAAGACTATCAGGGTCCTACAAGGATAGGTAGAGAGAGTACAGAGGAGATTTACTAGAATGTTGCCTGGGTTCCAGCAACTAAGTTACAGAGAAAGGTTGAACAAGTTAGGTCTTTATTCTTTGGAGCGCAGAAGGTTAAGGGGGGACTTGATTGAGGTCTTTAAAACGATGAAAGGGATAGACAGAGTTGACGTGGATAAGCTTTTCCCATTGAGGGTAGGGAAGATTCAAACAAGGGGGCATGACATGAGAATTAAGGGACAGAAGTTTAGGGGTAACATGAGGGGGAACTTCTTTACTCAGAGAGTGGTGGCTGTGTGGAATGATCTTCCTGCAGAAGTGGTGGAGGCAGGATCGATTTTAACATTTAAAAGTAAAGTGGATAGGTATATGGACGGGAAGGGAATGGAGGGGTATGGTCTGAGTGCAGGTAGATGGGACTAGGGGAAAATAAATGGTCGGCACGGACTGGAAGGGCCAAGAGGGCCTGTTCCCGTGCTGTAATTGTTATATGGTTACATGGTCCTCGGACGGAGTCGAGTGGGGAGGTAAGGGACCGGTGTTGCATCTCTTGCGGTTGAAGGGGAATATACCTGGGGAGGGGGTGGTTTAGGTGGGTTGACCAGGGAGTTGCGGAGGGAATGGTCTCTGCAGAAAGCTGTAGAGATTGGAATATATTGTTGTTACATGTACCTCCTCCCAGCTAACAATGATCTGTCCTACATTTTCCTTGATCTCCATTCCCATTGCCCTGTTTTCACACCTTCACACTTCCTTACCTATGTATCTCCCCCTCCCGACGTCAGTCTGAAGAAGGGTCTCAACCCCAAATGTCAACCAACCCTTCTCTCCAGAGATGCTGCCTGTCCCACTGAGTTACTCCAGCATTTTGTGTCTATCTTCGGTTTAAAACCAGCATCTGCAGTTCCCTCATATCCTCTGGTCTCACTGTGTCAGAGATATTCCCTGTGTCCTATCCTTCCCGCCCTCACTTTATGTTCTTGGCCTAGCCCACCGAGCCACTCCAGCGCTCTCTGTTTGATGCACAATACCAGCATCCGCAATTCCTCGCGTCTATCTACCACACCTTCTCTGCATCTTATACCGATCGTTCTTTCTTTCACTCTTGCCTCAACCTCAAAGGTTAACCTCAACCTCAAAGGTCAAAAGTTTCGCCACCTCCAGCGTGACCCCTCCACTCGCCACATCTTCCCATCTCCCCCCCTGTCTGCCTTCCGCAAAGACCGCTCCCTCCGCAACTCCCTTGTCAATTCTTCCCTTCCCTCCCGCTCCACCCCTTCCCCGGGCACTTTCCCTTGCAACCACAAGAGATGCTACACTTGTCCTTTCACCTCCCCCATCCACTCCTTTCAGGGACCCAAGCAGTCCTTCCAAGTCTGACAGAGGTTCACCTGCACCTCCTCCAACCTCATCTACTGCATCCGTTGCTCCAGATGCCAGCTGATCTACATCGGTGAGACCAAGCGGAGGCTGGACGATCGTTTTGCCGAACACCTCCGCAATAACCAACCCGACCTCCCGGTGGCTCAGCACTTCAACTCCCCCTCCCATTCCGTGTCCGACCTCTCGGTCCTGGGCCTCCTCCACGGCCAGAGTGAGAAACACCGCAAGTTGGAGGAACAGCACCTCATATTCCGCTTGGGGAGTCTGCATCGTCTGGGCTTAAACATTGAATTTTCTCAATTCTGTTAAGCCAGACTGCCTCTTCCCCCTCCCCACCTCTCCCTCAGCCCTCGGGCCCTGGAATTCCTTCTCCATCTCCCCCCCCCCCCCCACCCAAGTCGCACTAGCTTCTCATTTTCACACTACAAACAGCTTACAATGGCCTGTTTCCTTTATCATCAATACTTTTTTGCATATCTTTCATTCATTGTTCTTTATCTCTCCACATCACTGTCTATATCTCTCGTTTCCCTGATCCCTGACCAGTCTGAAGAAGGGTCTCGACCCGAAACGTCGCCTATCTCCTTCGCTCCTTAGATGCTGCTGCACCCGCTGAGTTTCTCCAGCTTTTTGTGTAATCCTCGATTCTCCAGCATCTGCAGTTCCTTCTTTAACTCAAAGGTTAACCGTTCCTTCTATCACAGACACTGCTTGACTAGCTGAGTGTTCCCAGCATTTTCCGCTTTAATTTCAGATTTACAGCACCTGCAGTTTTTAATATTTTTTTTTAAGATTTTCTATTTCTCCGACAGAGCATTCCAGATTCTAACCACTTGATGTGTCAAAAAAAAACGCTCCCGTCACACTTTGGTTCCTTTGTTAATCACTTTCATTCTACGAGTGAAAGCTGACGTGCAGGTGCCGGAATTAGTTAAGGCGTTAAATGGGTTCATCGCAAGAGGTCTTGAGTACAGGAGGAAGGATGTGTTAATGTAATTATGCAAGCTTCTGTCGAGACCACACCTGGAGCAGAGTGTCTAATTCTGGTCTCCTTACCCAAGAAAATATATTCTTGGCTGGATGCAGCACGTCTGGGGGAGGGTGGGGGGGGGTTGTCGTATGAGGAGGTTAGATCGTCGAGGCATAAAATAAAAGGGCGTTCTCATTGCAACAGTGGTTAGGCACAAAAACAGACCCTTCGGCCCTCAATGTCGCTGCTGGTCATTCCTTCTTCTGTTCTGTCGGGCAGAATATACAAAACCTTGGAAGCACGTGCGGCCATATTTAGGGACAGCTACCTCCTCAGTGTTATCAGACTTCTGAAATGGCCTCTCGTGTGCTGGGGTGCAGTCCTGGTCTTGCAACCGACCTCACAGCAGACCTTGCACTTTTTGTTTAGAAACACTTTTAGTTCAGAGATCCAACATGGAAACAGGCTCTTCTGTCCGATCACCTGTTCACACTAGATTTCCCCCTTATCCTTAAATTGTGACCCCTTGTTCTGGACTTCCCCAACATCGGGAACAATCTTCCTGCATCTAGCCTGTCCAACCCCTTAATGATTTTGTGAGTTTCTATAAGATCCCCCCTCAATTTTCTAAATTCTAGTGAATACAAGCCCGAGTCTATCCAGTCTTTCTTCATATGGAAGTCCTGACATCCCAGGAATCAGTCTGGTGAACCTTCTCTGTACTATGGCAAGGATGTTTTTCCTCAGATTTGGAGACCAAAACTGTACGCAATACTCCAGGTGTGGCCTCACCAAGACCCTGTACAACTACAGTAGAACCTCCCTGCTCCTATACTCAAATCCTTTCGCTATGAATGCTAACATACCATTCGCTTTCTTCACTGCCTGCTGCACCTGCATGCCTACTTTCAATGACTGGTGTACCATGACACCCACGTCTCCCCTTTTCCTAATCGGCCACCTTTCAGCCATAGTTCTATGTTATCCCACTTTCTCATCCGCTCCCTGCATATTAGGGGCAATTTTACAGAGGCCAATTAACCCGCAACCTTTCGGATGTTGGAGGAACCCGGAGCACCCAGAGTAAACCCACGCAGTCACGGGGAGAAGGTGCAAACTCCACACAGACAGCACCCGACGTCAGGAACGAACAATGGTCCCTGTGGCTGTGAGGCAGGCAGCAGCTCTACCAGCCACATTCCGCACTCTGGTATTTTTGCACCTGTTGTACGTCTACATGGCTTGATTGCACTCGTATATTGGTATGATGGTTGTCCACCTGGCAAAATAACCCGACCCTAGTGGGACAACGACAGCCGGCACATCGGAGCATCTCCACCTTTAGGGTCCCCTCACAGTTCTGAACTGGAAACGTATTGCTGGTCCCCCTCCATCGCCCGGTCCGAATCCTGGAACTGCATCCTCCATCAGCACCTTCACCAGCACCAACAAGGCTGCTCAACCCCGTCTCGCAGAAGGGAATTAGATACAGGCTGCTATTATCTACCACGTCTACCGCATCGGAGACCCTCGGACTATCTTTCATCGGACTTTACTGGCTTATCTTGAGCTAAATGTCATTCACATTATTCTCTTTATCGTGTATCTGTACACTGGGCACGGCTCGATTGTAATCCTGTATTGTCTCCCTGCTGACTGGTTAGCACGCAACAAAGGGTTTTCACTGTACCTCGGTACATGGCACAGTAAACTCAACTCAATTATGATTATGATCCCGCCAGCGACACCGAGATACGAATAAACAAATGATGCCCAAGACAACTGACCGATCTCCAGCAGCAGACCACTGAGAGGGCACACACGGATCCCCAGAGCTGTCTGTCCATAGGATGGGGTACTGTCCGATTCACCTCGACCCCATTGCGGACATTGGACTCTGTCTACGGAACTGGGGCACTACAATACTCTTACACTCTACAGTAGGGAAGATGCTGACCGGTTGCATCGTGGCTTTGTCCGGCAGCCTGAGCACCCAGGAGCGGAAGAGACTGCAAAAAGTAGCAAACGCTGCCCAGTCCATCATCGGCTCTGACCTCCCTACCATCGAGGGGATCTATCGCAGTCGCTGCCGCAAAAAGGCTGGCAGCATCATCAAGGACCCACACCATCCTGGCCACACACTCATCTCCCCGCTACCTTCAGGTAGACGGTACAGGTTCAGAAATAGCTACTTCCCCACAGCCATCGGGCTATTAAACTCAACTGAAACAAATCTCTGAACATTAATAGACCATTATCTGTTTATTTGCACTTTATCTGCTCATTTATTGATGTGTGTACATATTTATATAATGGTATATGGACACAATGATCTGTTCTGTGTTCATGCCTACTATGTACTGTTGTGCTGCAGCAAGCAAGAATGTCATTGTCCTATCTGGGACACATGACAATAAACTCTCTTGACTTGGCTTATTGTACTTGAGTTTGTCTTGATTGTATGGATGTCTAGTATTTCCCGTTTCCCTGTTTGGATAGCCAAAAGCATAACTTGTCACCGTAGCTCTGTGCTCCTGACACCCTCTGCATCCACAGATCCCCAAGCGCGGAGGCAGTCGTCACCGGCAGGGTTTGCCAATCCCTGTCCCACACAATCGATTGTTTACCGGATGTTCAATCCCAATCACAGATCTCTGATGAGGCTTGCCGTTCCATACGCACAGGTTGGAGCGGCAAATTGCGTACAGTTTTGCTCTCCAAATCTGAGGAAAGACATTCTTGCCACAGAGGGAGTACAGAGAAGGTTCACCAGACTGATTCCTGGGATGGCAGGACTTTCATATGAAGAAAGACTGGATAGACTCGGCTTGTACTCGCTAGAATTTAGAAGATTGAGGGGGGATCTTATAGAGACTTACAAATTCTTACGGGGTTGGACAGGTGTTCCCGATGTTGGGGAGGTCCAGGACAAGGGGTCACAGCTTAAGGATAAGGGGGAAATCTTTTAGGACCGAGATTAGAAAAACATTTTTCACACAGAGAGTGGTGAATCTGTGGAATTCTCTGCCACAGAAGGTAGTTGAGGCCAGTTCATTGGCTATATTTAAGAGGGAGTTAGATGTGGTGGCTGTGACTAGGTATGTGGAAATGTGTTGATGTGGGGCACGAACAGGCAGAGACAATGGGCCTGCCGGGGCCCTTGTGGCTAAAGGGATCAGTAGGTATGGAGAGAAGGCAGGTACGGGATACTGAGTTGGATGATCAGCCATGATCATATTGAATGGCGGTGCAGGCTCGAAGGGCCGAATGGCCTACTCCTGCACCTATTTTCTATGTTTCTATACTCTCACCAAAAAGATCACTGACAGGCTTCTTCGTGGCACAGAAACACAGGCCCTTCGGCCCATTTCGTCCACGTGTTGACATATTGGACGAGTCCCATTGCTTTCATTTGGCCCATTTTCCTCAAAACCCTTCCTATAACCTATAACATATAACCATATAACAATTACAGCACGGAAACAGGCCTTCTCGGCCCTTCCAGTCCGTGCCGACCATTTATTTTCCCCTAGTCCCATCTACCTGCACTCAGACCATACCCCTCCATTCCCTTCCCATCCATATACCTATCCACTTTACTTTTAAATGTTAAAATCGATCCTGCCTCCACCACTTCTGCTGGAAGATCATTCCACACAGCCACCACTCTCTGAGTAAAGACGTTCCCCCTCATGTTACCCCTAAACTTCTGTCCCTTAATTCTCATGTCATGCCCTCTTGTTTGAATCTTCCCTACCCTCAATGGGAAAAGCTTATCCACGTCAACTCTGTCTATCCCTTTCATCATTTTAAAGACCTCAATCAAGTCCCCCCTTAACCTTCTGCGCTCCAAAGAATAAAGACCTAACTTGTTCAACCTTTCTCTGTAACTTGGTTGCTGGAACCCAGGCAACATTCTAGTAAATCTCCTCTGTACTCTCCTTCCTATTACACATCTGTCCAAATGTCTTTTAAAAGTCATAATTGCATCTGCTTCTATGGCATGCTCTGGCAGCTCATTTCAGAAACAGACCATCCTCTGTGGAAACATTGTCCATGAGGTCCTTCTTAAATCTCTCCCCTCTCACAAACCGATGGCCTCTAGTTTTAGAATCCTCTACATCAGCCACACCTCATGAATAAGAGATCAGTGAACCTCAACATCGTAGCACACCATCGCTGCAGCACGGAAACATGCCCTTTGGCCCATTGAGTCTGTACTGACCATCACTCATTCAGCCACACAGATGCCACTTTATTCCCCACTCCAGATTCTACCCTTCACCTGCACACTAGGGACCTGCGTGTATGAAGGTAGACAAATCTCCAGGGCCTGATCTGATATATCCAAGGACGTTGTGGGAAAACCAGAGAGGAGATTGCGGGAGCCCTGGTTGAAATTTATGAGTCGTCTTTAAATATGAGAGGTGCCGGAAGACCGGTGCAGCGTTAGAGTTGCTGCCTTACAGCACTTGCAGCGCCAGAGACCCGGGTTCCATCCTGACTGTGGGTGCTTGTCTGTACGGAGTTTGTACGTTCTGCCCCGTGACCTGCGTGGGTTTTCTCCGAGATCTTCGGTTTCCTCCCACACTCCAAAGACGTACAGGTTTGTAGGTTAATTGGCTTGGTGTAAGTGTAAATTGTCCCTTGTGTGTGTGTAGGGTTGTGTAAACGGGCGGGGATCGCTGGGCGGTGCGGTCTCGGTGGGCCGAAGGGCCTGTTTCCTCGCTGTACCTCTGAACTAAACCGGTAGGTAGCAAATGTTGTGCCTCTATTCAAGAAGGGATGCAGGGAAAACGCTGGGAACCGTAGGCCAGTGAGCTTAACATCTGTAGTCGGAAAGTTACTAGACAGCATTCTGTGGGATAGGATATACAGGCATTTGGATGGACAAGGGCTGATTAGGGGTAGTCAGCATGGTTTTGTACGTGGGAGGTCGTGCCTCATAAATCTGATTGAGTTTTTTGAAGACGTGACCAAACAGGTCGATGAGGGCAGAGCTGTAGATGTTGGATACATGGATTTCAGCGAGGCATTCGTCAAGGTTCCGCATGGTAGGCTGCTCTGGAAGGTTAGATCACATGGGATCCAAGGAGTGATAACTGAATGGATACAAAATTGGCTTCAAGGAAGGAAGCAGAGGGTGATGGTGGAAGGTTGCTTCTCAGACTGGAGGCCTGTGACTAGTGGTGGGCCTCAGGGTTCGGTGCTGGGCCCGTTACTGTTTGTCATCTACTCAATGATTTGGATGAGAAACATAGACATAGAAACATAGAAATTAGGTGCAGGAGTAGGCCATTCGGTCCTTCGAGCCTGCACCGCCATTCAATGTGATCATGGCTGATCATCCAACTCAGTATCCCGTACCTGCCTTCTCTCCATACCCCCTGATCCCTTTAGCCACAAGTGCCACATCTAACGCCCTCTTAAATATAGCCAATGAACTGGCCTCAACTACCTTCTGTGGCAGAGAATTCCAGAGACTCACGACTCTCTGTGTAAAGAATATTTTCCTCATTTCGGTCCTAAAGGAATTCCCCCTTATCCTTAGACTGTGACCCCTTGTTCTGGAACATACAGGGCAAGATTTGCAAGTTTGCTGATTATACAAAAGTGGTTGGTTTTGCAGATAGTGAAGATGGTTGTGAAAGATTGTAGCAGGATCTGGATCGATTGGCCAGGTGGGCGGAGGAATGGTTGATGGAATTTAATACAGAGAAGTGTGAGGTGTTGCATTTTGGGAAGTCAGACATGGGCAGAACCTACACAGTCAGTGGTAAGGCTCTGGGGAGTGTTGTAGAGCAGAGGGATCTAGGAATACAAGTGCATGGTTCCTTGAAGGTGGAGTCGCAGGTAGATAAGGTGGTCAAAAAGCCTTTTGGCACATTGGCCTTCATCAGTCTTGAGTATAGAAGTTGGTAGGTCATGTTGCAGTTGTATAAGATGTTGGTGAGACCACATTTAGAGTATTGTGTTCAGTTCTGGGCACCATGTTATAGGAAAGATGTTATCAAGATGGAAAATGTACAGAGAAGATTTACGAGGATGTTGCCAGGACTAGAGGGTCTGAGCTATAGGGAGAGGTTTAGTAGGCTGGGACTCTATTCCCTGGAGCTTAGAAGAGGGGTGATCATATAGTGTATAAAATGAGGAGAGGAAGAGATCGGGTAGATGCACAGCCTGTTGTCCAGAGTAGGTGAATCAAAGACCAGAGGACATTGGTTCAAGGTGAAGGGGAAACGATTTAATAGGAATCTGAGAGGCAACTTTTTCACACAAAGGGTGGTGGGTGTATGGGACGAGCTGCCAGAGGAGGTAGCTGAGGCCGGGACTAACTCAATATTTAAGAAACAGTTAGACAGGTGCATGGATAGGACAGGTTTGGAGGGATATGGACCAAACACAGGCAGGTGGGACTAATGGAGCTGGAACATGTTGGCCAGAGTGGGCAGGTTGGGATGAAGGGCCAGTTTCCACACTGACCGGGATCACAGCGACTGGGATGAGGGAGGAAACGGGAGCACCCGGGGGAAAAACCCCAGGCAAGACACAGGAAGAAAGTGCACACTACACACAGGCAGCACCCAGGGCGCCTGTCTGGCACTGCAAGGCAGCGGTTTTACGAGCTGCGTCACCCAACTCTGTCCAAAATAAACACTGTCAGTGCCGAGGTTCAGATCATTTTCCAAAATGTATTTGGACGATTAGGTTCACCTTGAAAAAAAAATCATCACATTCAGTGATGGTGACGGGGAACAAAGAATAATCCTACAGGAGGGCAGCACTGTGGCGCAGCCGTTACAGTGGCCCGGGATCAACTATGAGCTTTGGTGCAGTCTTTGCAGTTTGCACATTTTCTCCATGTGACCGTGCACGTCACAAAGACAATGTGGGATTGGGTACCCGTTCATTATTTCAGATACGGTGAAAATCAGTTTGCATGTTATCCAGTCAAATCATCCGTCGGGATCGTAATCGACCCATACACAAGTACAATGTTTTCAGGATGTGACAAGTAAAATGGATGAAGGGGGGTGCAGGTGGATGCAGTGTATCTAGACTTTCAGAAAGCCTTTGATAAGGTCCCGCACGGGAGACTGGTGACTAAAGTTGGAGCACATGGTATTGGGGCCGCAACTGTTTACCATATATATTAATAGAAACATAGAAACATAGAAATTAGGTGCAGGAGTAGGCCATTCGGCCCTTCGAGCCTGCACCGCCATTCAATATGATCATGGCTGATCATCCAACTCAGTATCCAGTACCTGCCTTCTCGCCATACCCTCTGATCCACAAGGGCCACATCTAACTCCCTCTTAAATATAGCCAATGAACTGGCCTCAACTACCCTCTGTGTCAGAGAGTTCCAGAGACCCACCACTCTCTGTGTGAAAAAAGTCCTTCTCATCTCGGTCCTAAAGGATTTCCCCCTTATCCTTAAGCTGTGACCCCTTGTCCTGGACCTCCCCAACATCGGGAACAATCTTCCTGCATCTAGCCTGTCCAACCCCTTAAGAATTTTGTAAGTTTCTATAAGATCCCCTCTCAATCTCCTAAATTCTAGAGAGTATAAACCGAGTCTATGCAGTCTTTGTTCATAAGACAGTCCTGATATCCCAGGAATCAGTCTGGTGAACCTTCTCTGCACTCTCTCTATGGCAATAATGTCCTTCCTCAGATTTGGAGACCAGAACTGTATGCAATACTCCAGGTGTGGTCTCACCAAGACCCTATACAACTGAAGTAGAACCTCCCTGCTCCTATACTCAAATCCTTTTGCTAATGATTTGGAAGAGGGAATTTGGGGCCGAATGGCCTCCTCCTGCACCTATTTTCGATGTTTCTACGTTTCTAACAGGCATTAAGAATGCCAGAGCGCAGAATACGGTGTCACAGCACAACACTTACAACGACAAAGTGAAAGGCGCGCAGTGGCGTAGGTTGGAAGATGGGGAGTGCAGCATAGTTTATTGGACAACCATTCAGTAGTTGGATAAACACAGGGGCAGAGGCAGTTCCTGACTCGGGTGGTGCGCGTGTCAAAGCTTCTGCATTTTATGCCGAGCAGCTGCGTCACTGCGCCCTTCTCATTTATATCTCCCCTCCAGCAGGCAGGACACAAGCGCAGGACACAGGCTCTTGCTGCGTTGCAGGAAGCTGCAGCTGGACCAGTGCTGCCAAAGTGCTGACTCGGCAGTGACAAGCCGGTCCGGAGTACGCTGCTGGGGGGGGAAAGAGGTTGCTGCAGCGCTGAGGCCTGCGATACAGTGCGCAGAGAGAACAGAGGGGAGGGGGGAAGAGAGAGGGGGGGGGGGGTGAGAAAGAACCAGAGAAGGCACTGTTGAACAAAGGCTGAATGAGTGGCTGAATCCGAGCCAACACAACCTTCAGTGTGGGATGGCTGGCAGCCAACTCATTTCCTCGTTACAACGCTCTTGTCCATCACAGAAGAACATTAGCGCAGGCCGCTGCTGCATTGCCTGCTCGCCTGCAACAGTGCAGTTGAGTTAATGTCTGCAGCAGAGGGGAGGCAGACTAGCGGGGCTGCTCATTCTCTGTCCCCTGCTCCCTTCCGGGGGTCGTAGATCCAAGGCAGGCACGATTCCGGGTTCCATCCTGACCTGGGGTGACCCGTGTGCTCTGCACGTTCTCCCTGTGGCAGCGTGGGTTTCCTCTGGGTGCTCCGGCCTCCTCCCACATCCCGAAGACCGTGCGGGTTTGCAGGTCAATCGGTCTCTGTGAATCGCCCCTCACGTGTAGGGGGAGTCGTCAAATGTGTCTGATGGCCTCGTGTCTCGAAACAGAACAATGAAATTCCTACTCGTAGCGGCACAAGTGTGTGGACAAGGTACTGAGTGGATACAAGTAGGGAGTGGATGAGAAAGGTGGATAACTGGGAACTGGCGTGATGGGGTGGTCAATATGGACTCACTGGGCCGAAGGGCCTGGTTTCATGCTCCATGTCTAAACTAACGCTGGGCTGAGACACAAAAGTCTGCAGAAGCTGGAATCTTGAGGAAAACTTCCCTACAGAAAGTGCTGGAAGAACTCAGCGCGACAGGCAGCATCTGAAGACATGTCACAATTCCATTTCCCTTTCCCTCCACGGATGCTGCCTGACCCGCCGAAATCCTCCAGTGCTGCGATTTCTGCACCATCGTCACTGGGTGAATGACCAAAGGAACAGCAGGCTGCTGGAAAGAGGAGAAACCCTCCGAGTTGTGCACGTTCAGACTGACACAGATCATTTGACGGTCATTTGCTGAGGCTCTATAAGGCGCTGGACAGGCCGCATCCAGAGGAGGTTTTAGTGGAGCGATCCCAGGAATGAGTGGGCTTACATATGAAGAGAATTTGACGGGCACTGGGCCTGTACTCACTGGAGTTTAGAAGGATGAGGGGGGACCTCATTGAAACTTACCGAACAGTGAAAGGCCTGGACGGAGTGAGCGTGGAGAGGATGTTTCCACAAGTGGGAGAGTCTCGGACTAGAGGTCATAGCCTCAGTATTAAAGGACGTTCCTTTGGGAAGGAGATGAGGAGACATTTCTTTAGTCAGAGGGCGGTGAATCTGTGGCATTTTGTGCCACAGAAGGCAGCGGAGGCCGTCAAGGACATTTTTAAGACAGAGATAGATTCATTCTTGATTTGTACGGGGTTATGAGGGGAAAGCAGGAGAATGGGGTTAGGAGGGAGAGATAGAGCATTAATGATCGAATGGCAGAGTAGGCCTGATGGCCTAACTCTGCTCCTAACACTTATGACCTTATGAACACTTACCCGACCCATCAATGCAACACCATTCCTGCGATATTACAAGAATCTTTTTAAAATCTTAGTCACGGAGAGATATGGCACTTTTGGCCCACCAAATTGACACAGACCACCAAGTCCATTTAAACTAATCCTACGCTACTCTGATCCAATTTTATTCTCCGCACGCTGACTCCTTCCAGATTCTGCAGAGGGGCAGCCAACCCTTCCGAGAGAGCGTGCAAACTCTTCCCAAACAGCACCGGAGGCCAGGATCCAACCCAGGTCTCCATCGCTGTAAGGCAGCAGCTCCACCAGCTGCGCCACCGTGCCGACCTTTTGCAATCAACTCCTCTTCAAAAGACTGTACGAAAACACATTTGGCGCTCATAATGAGGCTCTCCAATTAGTTCCACCCCTCCCCAGCTCTTACCCCACAGCTGTGCACCCTTTTCCTCTTTAAATCATTTCATTATTTATTCTCGATAAACCTGCCTTGAATGTCAAACAGCACGCAGCAGATCGCGACTCGCTGCAGAGACAAACATTCTCATCTGCACTAAATAAAAACATCCTGTGTGGGCACAGGTGGACTCGAGACGGGACGACTTAGTTCCAGACCCCGAGCACGAACCTCCATCCAGAATTGTCCACGCGAATCACAGAGCATGGAAACAAGCCCGTTGGCTCAACTCGCAGAAGTTGGTCCCACTCACCCACGTTGGACCCAGATCCCTGTAAATCTTGCCTATCCGTGTTCACCTGCTGTGTGAAAAAGTTGCCCCACCAGGTTACTATTAAATCTTTCCCCTCTTACCTCAAACCTGGGTCCTCTTCTTCTGATTCCCCTACACTGGGCAAACGTCTGTGCATTCACCCCAGGCAGACCTCCTTCCCCCCCCCCCCCCAATCTTGTCGGGCAAATGTTACAGAAGCTTGAAAGCACGCACCACCAAATTCAGGAACAGCTTCATCCCCCCTGTAATCAGGCTTCTGAACGGTCCTTCCATGAGCTGGGGTACTGTCCGATTCACCTCTACCCCACTGCGGACATTGGACTTTGTCTGTGGAACTGGTGCGCTACAATGCTGACAACTATATTCTGCACTCTGTATCTTCCCTGTTGCTCGATAATATTGTAGTTGAGTTGGACTTGATTGTATCTATGTACGGTATAACCGATCTATTGGGATAAAATGGTCAGCATGGACTGGAAGGGCCGAGAAGGCCTGTTTCCGTGCTGTAATTGTTATATGTTATATATGTTATAAAGCTTCTCTCCATACCTCGGTACATGGAACAATAATAAACTTAACCCTCTTCATCTACGTATGACCGGAGGTCTGGCCAGCCCCCTTCAGCAGTCATTGATAAGCTCTCAGAGACGATACTAAACCTAATGAGGCAAAGGGGCCTCGGATACACCCCGACTCAATCGCCTAGATATATTGCGTGCAGTTTTGGGCCCCATGTCTGAGGAAGGGTGTGCTGGGTCTGGAGAGGGTCCAGAGGAGGTTTACGAGAATGATCCCAGGAATGAGTGGGTTAACATATGATGAGCGCTTGACAGCACTGGGCCTGTCCTCAGTGGAGTTTAGGAGGATGAGGAGGGACCGTGAAACTATGACATTTAACAAATAGTGAAAGGCCTGGACAGAGTGGATGTGGAGAGGGTTACACAAAAAGCTGGAGAAACTCAGCGGGTGCAGCAGCATCTAAGGAGCGAAGGAGATAGGCGACGTTTCGGGTCGAGACCCTTCTTCAGACTGGTCAGGGATCAGGGAAACGAGAGATATAAACAGTGATGTGGAGAGATAAGGAACAATGAGTGAAAGATATGCAAAAAAGTATTGGTGACAAAGGAAGCAGGCCATTGTAAGCTGTTTGTGGTGTGAAAATGAGAAGCTAGTGCGACTGGGGAGGGGGGGGGGGAGATGGAGAAGGAATGTCAGGGCCAGAGGGCTGAGGGAGAGGTGGGGGGGAGGCAGTCTGGGTTAACAGAATTGAGAAAATTCAATGTTTAAGCCCAGAGGATGCAGACTCCCCAAGCGGAATATGAGGTGCTGTTCCTCCAACTTGCGGTGTTGATCACCCTGGCCGTGGAGGAGGCCCAGGACCGAGAGGTCGGATACGGAGTGGGAGGGGGAGTTGAAGTGCTGAGCCACCGGGAGGTCGGGTTGGTTATTGCGGACCGAGCGGAGGTGTTCGGCGAAACGATCGCCCAGCCTCCGCTTGGTCTCACCGATGTAGATCAGCTGGCATCTGGAGCAACGGATGCAGTAGATGAGGTTGGAGGAGGTGCAGGTGAACCTCTGTCGGACTTGGAATGACTGCTTGGGTCCCTGAAAGGAGTGGATGGGGGAGGTGAAGGGACAAGTGTAGCATCTCTTGCGGTTGCAAGGGAAAGTGCCCGGGGAAGGAGTGGAGCGGGAGGGAAGGGAAGAATTGACGAGGGAGTTGCGGAGGGAGCGGTCTTTGCGGAAGGCAGACAGGGGGGGAGATGGGAAGATGTGGCGAGTGGAGGGGTCACGTTGGAGGTGACGAAACTGGCGGAGGACTATCTGTTGTATGCGCTGGCTGGTGGGGTGAAAGGTGAGGACCAGGGGGACTCGGCCCTTGTTGTGAGTGGGGGAATGGGGAGAGAGGGCAGTGTTGCGGGGTATGGAGGAGACCCTGGTGCGAGCCTCATCTATAGTGGGGGAGGGGAAACCCCGTTCTCTGAAGAACGAGGACATTTGCGATGACCTGGTGTGGAACACGTCATCCTGGGAGCAGATGCGGCGTAGACGGAGGAATTGGGAATAGGGGATGGAGTCCTTACAGGAAGCAGGGTGGGAGGAAGAGTAGTCCAGGTAGCTGTGGGAGTCAGTTGGTTTGTAGTGGATGTCAGTCAGGAGTGTATCACCTGCAATAGAGATGGTGAGGTCAAGGAATGGTAGGGAAATGTCGGAAATGGTCCAAGTATATTTGAGTGCCGGATGGAAGTTGGTGGTGAAATGGATGAAGTCAGTCAGTTCTGCGTGGGTGCAGGAGGTGACACCAAAGCAGTCGTCAATGTAACGGAGGTAAAGGTCGGGGGTGGGGCCCTGGTACGCCGAGAAAAAAGATTGTTCGACGTGCCCGACAAAGAGGCAGGCGTAGCTAGGGCCCATGCGTGTGCCCATAGCTACGCCTTGTGTTTGGAGGAAATGGGAGGAGTCAAAAGAAAAGTTGTTGAGGGTAAGGACCAACTCTGCTAGGCGGAGGAGGGTGTCAGTGGATGGGTATGGGTTGCTCCTCTGGTCGAGGAAGTACCGGAGGGCTTTGAGACCATCCTGGTGGGGGATGCAGGTGTATAGTGACTGGACGTCCATGGTGAAGATGAGAGGATGGGGGCCTGGACAACGGAATGTGCGGAGCCGACGGAGAGTGTCTGAGGTGTCTTGAACATAGGTGGGGAGGGATTTAACAAAGGGGGATAGGATGGAGTCAAGGTATGTGGAAATGTGTTCGGTGGGGCACGAACAGGCAGAGACAATGGGTCTGCCGGGGCAGTCGGGTTTGTGGATTTTGGGGAGAAGGTAAAATCGGGCTGTGCGGGGCTGGGGAACGATGAGGTTGGAGGCTCGGGGGGGTAGGGAGCCGGAGTTGATGAAGCCGGTTATGGTGCTCGAGATGGTGGCCTGGTGCTCGTCAGTGGGGTCATGGTCCAGGGGTAAGTAGGAGGAGGTGTCCGAGAGTTGGCGCGTGGCCTCTGCTTTGTAGAGATCGACGCGCCAGACTACCACAGCACCTCCCTTGTCGGCGGGTTTGATAACCCAGTCTGGGTTGTTGCGGAGTGAGTCGATGGCAATACGTTCGGAGGGGGAGAGATTGGAGTGAGACAGGGGAGTGGAGAAGTCGAGGCGGTTGATGTCCCGACGGCAGTTCTGAATAAAGAGTTCTAAAGCTGGAGGGCCACGAGGGGGGGTCCACGAGGAGGGGGTACGTGGGAGACAGGAAAAGGGATCATCAGTGGGGGGCGAGGACTTGTTCCCGTGGAAGAACGCTGTGAGGCGGAGGCGACGGTAGAAGAGCTCCAAGTCGTGGTGGGCGCGAAACTCATTGAGGTGGGGACGGAGGGGGACAAAGGTAAGACCTCTGCTGAGGACCGACCTTTCGGTGTCGGAGAGGGGGAGGTCCGGGGGGATGGTGAACACGCGGCAGGGATGGGGGTTGTGGCTGGAGGAAGGCAGGTGAGTGGACTGAGGACGGAGCGTTGTGTGGTGGGGGGGTGGAGGGTGGTCAGGGGGTGGGGGGGTATGGGGGCTGTGGTGTGGGTGGGAAAGAGCGGGGGTTACATGGTAGGAGGGGGAAGGGGAAGGCCCAGTTGAATAGCCACTGAGGTCACCGGGGCTGGGGAGACGGGCACTAGGACCCAGTTCCGTTAACAACAGAGTGGTGGGAGGAGTGAGCAACGTGGAGGCTTCAGGCCCGCTGCACAGTCCAGTCTGTAGGTGAGGCGACGGCTGCGGGCTGCTGGAGGGCGGTGGAATGTCGTGGGTCGGTGGGCCCGAAGGTAGGAGTCCGCGGGCAGTGGAGTCGGTGTCGGCGGGCGATGCATGGGTGGTCCCGGTGGGCGAGTGGTCGGTGGGGCGGCGGCAAGGATGTGGAGAGGATGTTTCTGCCAGTGGGAGAGTCTAGAACCAGAGGTCATGGATTCAGAATAAAAGGACGTACCTTTAGAAAGGAGATGAGGGGGAATTTCTTTAGTCGGGGTGTGGCGATGCTGTGGCGATTCATTGCTACAGATGGCTGCGGAGGCCAAGTCAATGGATATGTTTAAGGTGGAGATTAACAGATACTTGATCAGTAAGTGTGTCAAGGGTTATGGGGAGACAGCAGGAGAATGAAGGGATAGATCAGCCATGGCGGAGTAGAATCGACGGGCTGAAAGGTCTACTGTGGCCTATGAACATCAATAGTCCAGTGAAAAGGCAGCACGGCATCCTGTTGTAGGTGGGTGCTGGAGGTCGGGCAGGCCCGCGATGCAACAAGGGACCCAGTGTTGGGGGGGAGAACAACAAGGGACCCGGCATGGGGGGAGGAGGGGGGGGGGGGCCGTGAATGAAGAGGGGCCTTTGGGAGTACATTGAACACTTTGTAACTTGGCCAGCACCATGTACGTGGTGACTCTCTGCAGACTTTGCTCAAGGTATACTAAACTACGGATTTCACTGCGACATGCCACATGTCACTGTCATATGAGGAAAGATTGAAAAGACTAGGCTTGTATTCACTGGAGTTTAGAAGGATGAGGGGGGGAGGGATCTTCTAGAAACATATCAAATTATAAAAGGGTTACAAAAAAAGCTGGAGAAACTCAGCGGGTGCAGCAGCATCTAAGGAGCGAAGGAGATAGGCGACGTTTCGGGTCGAGACGCTTCTTCAGACTGAAGACTGAGTTTCTCCAGCTTTTTGTGTAACCGTCGATTCTCCAGCATCTGCAGTTCCTTCTTTAAAATTATAAAAGGACTGGACAAGCTAGATGCAGGAAAAATGTTCCCAATGTTGGGCGAGTCCAGAACCAGTCTTAGAATAAAGGGGAGGTCATTTAAGACTGAGGTGAGAAAAACCTTTTTCACCCAGAGAGTTGTGAATTTGTGGAATTCCCTGCCACAGAGGGCAGTGGAGGCCAAGTTACTGGATGGATTTAAGAGAGTTAGATAGAGCTCTAGGGGCTAGTGGAGATGGGGAGGGATACGGGGAGAAGGCAGGCACGGGTTATTGATTGAGGACAGCGAGTGACTGCCGGGGCCCTTGTGGCTAAAGGGATCAGTAGGTATGGAGAGAAGGCAGGTACGGGATACTGAGTTGGATGATCAGCCATGATCACAATGAATGGCGGTGCTGGCTCGAAGGGCCGAATGGCCTACTCCTGCACCTATTTTCTACGTTTCTATAACACGGCACCGTTCCTTCAGTCATTCAGTAGCTGGCTGGGTTCACTGAGCGCACACCGGGGTAACATGGAGAGGAAGGGCCTTGCCTTTTGTGGAGCTGAAGCGCTGCTTGGCGGGCGAGCTGCGCGGGCGGGCAGCGGCAGTACAGCTCCCCCGCGCTGACGATCAGCCTCTCGTACGGGAGGTTGGCGGGTATGTGGGACAGCAGCTGGTGGAGGCTGGGCATGTCGCACTCGCACTGGAGAACCTCCCGCTCGCGGTGCAGCACGATCTGAAAGCACACACAGCCCGTCACGGGTTCACCATCACGGAGGTCACAGGAGCAGAATTCAGCCCGTCGAGTCTACCCCGCCAGTCAATCGTGGCTGATCTATCTTTCCCTCTCAACCCCATTCCCCTGCCTGCGCCTTTGACCCTTATTTATTAAGAACCTGACAATCTTCACTTGCAAAATACCCAGGTTTGCAGTTACATACAACAGCGCAGCAATGTCTATCCTGGACATGACGACGTTAATCTCCTCCACCTGCACGCGATCTAAATCCCCCCACTCCCTGCATATCCTCGTGCCTATCTAAAAGCCTCTAAAACGCTATCGGATTTGGCCACCGCCACCCCGTGTGCAAGAAACACTTTGTCCCCCTCACCGTACAGCTCTGCCCTCTGGTCTTTGGCATTTCCAATGCTGGGAAAACTGTCCCGACTGTCCATCCTATCTATCTCCCCCATAATTGTACGGGCTTCAATCCGGTCCGACGCGACAGCGAGTGAGGCAAGGAGAGGACAGTGCATCAGCGCACAGCCACAGGCAAACGCGCGGTCAGGGATGCAAGACTGCTCTGGAGTATGCAGCCAGCGGTGCAGAGATGCCACACTGCTCTGGAGCAGCCCGTGGGGCTATGGGCGGAAATCCTGAGGGGGACGGAGGTTGTGTGTTCCCCCCCCCCCTCCCACCGCCATGTTTTGTGAAACATGTTGCAGCAAAACCGCCTGGGAATGGCTGTAGTGCCCAGGTCTGCCGGCCCGCCCTACGACTGGCTGTAGCGCCCAGGTCTGCTGGCCCGCCCCACGACTGGCTGTAGCGCCCAGGTCTGCCGGCCCGCCCCACCCCACGGCTGGCCGTAGCGCCCAGGTCTGCCGGCCCGCCCCACGACTGGCTGTAGCGCCCAGGTCGGCTGGCAGGTCTGGCAGGTCGCCTGCGTGCCCTGGGACTGGCTGCAGTTCACAGGTTGCGAAAACTAATTTAAAATTAAAATACCCCTGTGATTACGGGCCGGATCCGGCACGTGGGCCGTAGGCTGCCGACCCCTGTCCTAGACGCCAGGCCTCATTGTGTACCCCCCCCCCCCCCCATGTTTTAAAATCGATTTCCGCCCATGCGTGGTGCAACAATGCAACACTGCTCAGGAGTGTACAGCCAATGCTCCGGAGGGAGCAGCCTGTGGTGCAGGGATGAAACAACTACATACCGCAGCTGCAAGGTAGACCGGCATCAGCGGGTGACTGGCCAGGAAGAAGTCGTACAGCCTGACCGTGTGACGGAACTCGGAGAGAACGTGGCCATACCAGGTGATCAGCCAGCTCAGGGCAAAGATGGTGCCCAGCTCCGCCCTAGATCAGACACACAAGACAGCAACAATTCACAAACAGCCCTTTCATGCCCCGGATCCAAATAATCATTTCTGAAACATAAATACCACTCATTGTGCAAGTAAAAATCACAAAGCGACAGGTGCTAGAAATCAGAAACCAAAAAAACAGAAAATGCTGAAACACTGCGGGGCATCTTTTTAGTTTAGAGATACAGCATGGAAACAGGCCCTTCGGCCCGCTAGGTCCGCACCGACCATCGATCATCCATCCACACTAATTCTCTGCTATCCCACTTTCCCATCCACTCCCGACACACCAGGGGCAAGTAACCTCCAAACCTGCACGCCTTCGGGATGTGGGAGGAAATCGTCGCACCCGGAGCGATCACAGGGAGAACGTGCAAACCCTGGAGAAAGAATCCGAGATCAGGATGGAACCCAGGTCTTTAGTATTGAGAGGCAGCACCTCCACCAGCTAGGCCACCGCACCGCCTCATCTGTGAAAAGCCAAACAGACTCTCATTGGAGATCCGCCGGAACTCGCAACTTTCACAGGAGTTTTAGAAGTGGTTTCATGTAGTGATACAGCACAGAAACAGGCCCTTCGGCCCAATGAGTCCATGCCGACCAGCCTGTACACTAGCACTATCCCACACACTAGGGATGCTTTACAAATGTTACTGAAGCTTATTAACTTACAAACCTGTATGTCATTGGAGCTGTGGAAGGAAACCGGAGCACCCAGAAAAATATCCACGGGGTCAGAAGGAGAAAGTACAAACTTTGTACAATCTGGACCCATATTCAGTATTAAACCCCGGGTCTCTGGTGCTGTAAGGTAGCAACTCTACCACTACGCCACTGCGCCATCCACGGAGTGATAAACGGGTTTATCAAACTTAAGGGGCTGTCCCACTTGGACGACCTATTTGGCGAGTTTAGAAGAGTTTAAAAAAAATGACATGTTGAAGACTTCCTTCGACCATGTTGAAGACCAGCTTCGACTAACTTCGGGAAAATTGGACATCGAAGAGTGGAGAGTGAAGACGACCTTCTTCAACCTCCCTTCGACTATGTTGAAGACTATCTACGACTACCTTCGATTACCTACGACTAACTTGCCGACCTACTCCGACCAAACCTACGAGTAAAAAAAAGTATCGATTTTTTCCATGGCGACCTTTTTTTACTCGCGGGCATTTTTTAACATATTGAAAAAAACGCCGCGACCTAGCTGAGGCCTCGAGTACGCGGAGACCACTCTCGAGCATGAAGGGGAGTTACGGAGACCTCCTACGACCTCGTGTCGACCATGCTACGAGTATGAGTCGAGGGCAAACTCGCGGATTAGGTCGCCTAGGTGGGACACGCCCTTTAAGTATCAACTCCCTCCTCTCTTCCCTGTGCCCCACCTGGATGTGCACCCATTGCTCCCACTCTCCCGCCCCCTCTCCCCTTTCCAGTTGTATCTATATCCCTTCCTCTGGCTTCACATTTTGCTCACATTATCTCACAGGCTTTTATCTTCTTCTTATGTCCGGCTTTCATTCTAAACCCCCCTTGCCAGTACCCACCTATCACTTGTGGAAACAAGGAACTGCAAAATCCACAAAGCGCCAGGATAACGGCTGGTCAGCCAGCATCCCTGGAGGAGGGTCCCGACCCGAAACGTCATCTACCCATGTTCTTCAGAGATGCTGCCTGACCGACTGAGTTACTCCGGCACTTTGTGTCTTTTTTTTTTAGTGAGTATTTTGTGAGTTTAGAACAGGGGACAAAATACATCGCAAACAAAGCTTCCTTGAGCAAGGGCTCTTGCACTACTGTGGACTTTAGTAGCCCATCATAGTGCAACTAATATAGTTACTGCTGTGTTGGAGTAGGATTGGGGTTAGGGTTTTGCAGGTTGGCTGAAGAACCTGATGGTTGCAGGAAAGTAGCTATTCCTGAAACTGGCAGCGTGGGGCCTCACGTTTCTGAACTGGGAATTAACAGAAGGATCAGGATTGCTTAAATCCTGGGCAACGAGCCAGTGGAATAACTCTCATTCTGAATGATGACCACGGACAACAGGGGAGGCCGTAACTTAAAGCAAGCACTATTACCAATGAGTCTGGGGAAGAGGATATAAGAGGATACGACAGACTCTGTGGGGCAACCCATAGAAACATAGAAACATAGAAAAATAGGTGCAGGAGTAGGCCATTCAGCCCTTCGAGCCTGCACCGCCATTCAATGTGATCATGGCTGATCATCCAACTCAGTATCCCGTACCTGCCTTCTCTCCATACCCCCTGATCCCTTTAGCCACAAGTGCCACATCTAATGCCCTCTTAAATATAGCCAATGAACTGGCCTCAACTACCTTCTGCGGCAGAGAATTCCAGAGACTTACCACTCTCTGTATAAAGAATGTTTTCCTCATCTCGGTCCTAAAGGAATTCCCCCTTATCCTTAGACTGTGACCCCTTGTTCTGGACTCCCCCAACATCAGGAACAATCTTCCAGCATCTAGCTTGTCCAACCCCTTAAGAATTTTGTAAGTTTCTATAAGATCCCCCCTCAATCTTCTAAATTCCAGCGAGTACAAGGCGAGTCTATCCAATCTTTCCTCATATGAAAGTCCTGACATCCCAGGAATCAGTCTGGTGAATCTTCTCTGTACCCCCTCTATGGCAAGGATGTCTTTCCTCAGATTTGGAGACCAAAACTGTACGCAATAGACCAAAACTGTACGCAATGGTCTTGCTCCTGTGCAGTACTGTGCTGCGTTCTTGAGTACAAATACCCAGGTCTCGAAATTAACGGTTGCCCGGGTGCCATTGACCACCCAAGGTGCCGCCGGGCAACCTAAACGTCGACTCATTTTGCCCGGCTTGGCACTGCAGATACTGGTTTATACCGATAGACACAAAACGTCAGAGCAAATGACGGGCTCCGCACAGCGACAGCGGCTCCACCTCCCGCACCCTGCCCGCCCTGATAGCGGCCGCTGCAAATCAAAACAAACCCTCTCGCACAACGAGGCTGGGAGGAGGGAGGGAGGGGGAGGCCTCCTTCCCCGCTCTGAAGCAGCTGCACCAATGATCCTATAGCTATAGGATTAAACTTCAGGTCTCTGATCCTATAGCTATAGGATCTTTGAGCTGCACCGCTCGACCCCGCACCTTCCTGACAGCTGGCGGAGGAGGGGAGGCGGCGGCGAGGAGATCCCAAACGCCTCCCTCTTTGGCGGTCAACAGGGACAGCCAAGGCAGCGGGGCGATGTTGTCCGAGGAGCGCTGACCTTCCTGCCTCTCCACCTCCTCTGCCCCTTCCCCCCTCCCTCTCTCTGTGTACACCCTCCCTCCACACTCCCCCACCCCCTTATCCTGAGACCCCTCCATCCCGCATTGATCCCCGCCTCTATTCAGTCCTCACTGACATCCCCCCCCCCCATATATCCACCTCGCATTGAATCTCCAGCCGCCCCCCCCCATCCTACACTGGTCTTCCAATTCATCCTGTACTGACCCCCCTTCCCATCCATCCTGCACTGATACTCCCGTTCATCCCGTACTGACCCACCCTTCATTTACCCTGCACCAATCCCCCCATCCATCCTGTAGTGATCTCCCCATTCATCCCGTACTGATCCCCTATTCATTCTGTACTGATCCCCCATTCATCTTTTACTGATCCCCCCCCCCCCCCATCCATCCTGTACTGATCCCCCCCCCATCCATCCTGTACTGATCCCCCATTCAAGAAGAATGGGGGGAAACAGTCTGAAGAAGGGTCTCGACCCGAAACGTTGCCTATTTCCTTCGCTCCACAGCTGCTGCCTCACCCGCTGAATTTCTCCAGCATTTTCGTCTACCCCACTCATCCTGTACTGATCCGCCCATTCATCCTGTACTGATCCCCCCCATTCAACACCACTGACATCCCCCGTGCTCTCCCCTCACAATTTTACATACTCCAATCAACACGTACTAATTCACCTGCCTCAATCCGCACAGATTGCCTTCTCAACACACCCCCCCCCCCCCCCATCTATCCACCCCCACCATCTATCCACCCGCACTGATTCACACACCCCATGACTCTATTGTGCTGGAAATGTTTTCAGAGCGAACATTGACTATGTTTGATAACGGAATGCAATCAAATGTGTTTTAATTCCCAATGTTATTATTTGTTGTAGTTTATAAAGATGGATTAATTAAACACGTGAAACATTAAAACCGCAGTGTCCGATTGTCACTGCTACCGTTGACAGGTTATTACAGAATTCATTTTAACGGCAAATCAAAGCTCTTAATATGGAGTATCAGTACTGTAGCTATTTAATGAGCAACATTCACAACTATACGTTGGATTTATCCAGGTTTTACTTCTACAGTCGGTCATATACATCACAAATTTGGTCAGGAGATATTTCAGTTGAAATTTTAACGTTAATTCTGAAGTGGGAATAATGGAAACAGCATTAATCAATAGTTTTTTTTTTAATTTGGTGCGTACAAACTGGGTATCTTGCTGTTCACAACACAAACATCTAATCTGAATGTCCGGCAATGTGGCGTTTTGACACCTTTAAACATATTACCAAAAGAACATTTGTTGCAGTTATGTCCTTTGGCCATCTCTTGTCAGTTAGTGTAATGTTTAATCTGTCGGATGAGTATAGTCAGTTTTAACAGCTATCATAAAATGCCTTTAGAAATTTCCTTGCAACCTGTATATTTTGTTATGGATAAATTATGTGGGAAGCCAGAGTGTTTCTGTACCAATAGCAATAACGACCCATGCTATGGCCATGTCATGGTAATTTTTGGTCCTTCACAGAGAACATGCTTGCATCAATCTGTAGTGCGCGTGGTTAAGCATATATGTTACCAAGGTCCAGGATTTATTGACACAGGTTGATCATATGCTGAATAATCCAACCACATTTTTGTTTGGAAGTGGAAAGAACTAATAGAAATTGCATTAATTGCAATGTGTAAAAAGAGTTGAGATATTGTATTATAATTTTGCTGCATGTCATCGCGGTATATATCATGTCTTGATTGGTGAATATGTTTAGTTATTTGAAGCAGAAATAATATGTGAATGTAGACAAAAGTGCTGGAGAAACTCAGCGGATACGGCAGTATCTATGGAGTGAAGGAAATAGGCAACGTTTTGGGCCGAAACCCTTCTTCAGACTGATGGGATTCGGCCTGAAACGTTGCCTATTTCCTTTGCTCCACAGATGCTGCTGCACCCGCTGAGTTTCTCCAGCACTTTTGTCTACCTTCGATTTGCAGTTCCTTCTTGAACATAATATATGAATGCTTCATTGAGCATAATTCTGAATGGTAACTACGCACTTCGTCCGAGCACATTATCGCACGCGTCATGCAAACCGTCTAAAGTGACCACCTAAACTGTCATTTGGCAACATAAAAAGCTGTCAATGTTGCCCGGCTGGCAACAGGGAAAAAAGGTTAAGTGAGAGCCCTGAATACCGCAAACAATAGGCGGCACAGTGGCACAGCTGGTAGCATGTCAGTGATCCGGGTTCCATCCTGACCCCCATTATTATCTGTGTGGAGTTTGCACGTTCTCTCGGTGACCACGTACGTTTCCTCCAGGTGCTGCGGATTCCTCCCACACCCAAAGACGTGCAGCTTTGCAGGTTAATTGACCTCTGTAAATTGCTGCTGGTGTGTGGGGAGTGGGTGGGAATATG
Organism: Raja brachyura; assembly: GCA_963514005.1. The sequence goes on along the minus strand of CAUPSL010000574.1, from coordinate 34,463 downwards.
GGATAACAAAGAAAGAGCGTGAATCGGTGACCGATGGCCAGCATGGACTTGTGGGGCTGAAGGGCCTGTTTCCATGCTGTATCTCTATACAACTATATAACGTTGGAAAGACATTTGGACAGGTTCATGACAAGGAACTGTTTGGAGGGATATGGGCCAAACACAGGCAGGTGGGACTAGCATAGATGGGGCATCTTGGTCAGAATGGACAAGTTGGGACAAAGGTAGGCACAAAATTCTGGAGTAACTCAGTGGGGCGGGCAGCATCTCTGGGGAGAAGGAATGGGTGACGTTTCGGGTCGAGACCCTTCTTCAGACTGAAGACTGACCAGAGACCACGGGCTCTGCGGAGGCAGCAAGCTCCTGCGGTGGAGCTCTCAAATTCCGTGTCCAGCAAAGGCCACCAACTCCTCAATGTTAGGCCGCAGTGTGGACGGAGATACGATAAGGGGGGGGGTGAAATTAATTTTTTTTTTTTTTTTTTTTTAAATCGCATCTCCGTCAAGGTAAAATATTAGAAAAGGTTCCCTGCCCCCTGCCCCCCACTCCCCACATAAAACAGGCTAAAGAACACTAAAAACATACATTTCACACATACAATTAAAACACAAAGAAGGAAAGGACAGACTGTTGGCGGGAGTGATAGTGTGGAAACAGGCCCTTCGGCCCACAACGGCCAACATGCCCCATCTTCCGCCACAGTGGCGCAGTGGTAGAGTTGCTGCCTCACAGCGCCAGAGACCCGGGTTCGATCCTGATTACGGGTGCTGTGTGTATGGAGTTTGTATGTTCTCCCAGTGACCTGCGTGGGTTTTCTCCGAGATCTTTGGTTTCCTCCCACACTCTAAAGACGTGCAGGTATGTTGGTTTGTTGTATGTGTAAATGGTCCCTAGTGTGTGTAGGATAGTGTTAGTGTGCGGGGATCGCTGGTCAGTGCGCCGTAGGGGCCGTTTCTGCTCTGTATCTCCAAACCAAACTAAAATCTGTACTAGTCCCACCTGCCTGCGGAATAGGGATAGGAATAGAATTAGGCCATTCAGCCCATCAAGTCGACGCCATTCAATCATGGCTGATCTATCTCCCCTTCCTAACACCATTCTCCTGCCTTCTCCCCAAAACCTCCGACACCCGTACTAATCAAGAATCTATCTATCCCAGCCTTAAAAATATCCACAGCCTTCTGTGGCAAATAATTCCACAGATTCACCACCCTCTGACTAAATAAATTTCTCCTCATCTCCTTCTTATAAGGACGTCCTTTAATTGTGAGGCTGTGACCTCCGGTTGCAAACTATCACTCCAAACCTGTCCAGATACCTCTTAAATGTTGGGATAGTCCCTGCCTCAACTATCTCCTCTGGCAGCTTGTTTCGTACACCCACCATGCCATGTGTGAAAACGTTACTCCTCAGATTCCTCTCGCCTTAAACCAATGTCCTCTGGTCCTCGATTCACCTACTCTGGACAAGAGACTCAGTGCACCTACTCAATTTATTCCTCTCATGATCTTAGACACCTCTATAAGATCACCACTCATCGTCCTGCACTCCATGGAATAGAGTCCCAGCCTACTCAACCTCTGCCTATAGCTCAGACCCTCGAGTCCTGGCAACATCCTCGTAAATCCCGTAAACCTTTCCTATCACATGGTGCTCAGAGCTGTTAAGACTATTGTTGTTACGGTCAGTCTGAAGAAGGGTCTCGACCCCAAACGTCACCCATTCCTTCTCACCAGAAATGCTGCCTGTCCCGCAGAGTTACTCCAGCATTTAGTGTCCATCTTCTTTTAAACCAGCATCTGCAGTTCTTTCCTACAACAGTTGGGGCGAAGGGCCTACTTGCATGCTTTCGACTCAATGAGTAGGAGTAATCTAAATGGCTCGACCAACAAAGCAACAGCATATACCACTGCTACCTGTTATCATTAGGGAAAGGTACTCTAAAACAGTGGTTCCCAACCTTTTTTAGTTCATGGCTCCTTTGGGCTCTTTAATTTTTCTGTGCCCCCCCCCCGGCATTATTAGCTGAAATAAAGTGGCCCCCTTCATTGAACCTATGGCCCTCTAAATCCCCAATTTTTTCTGTGGCCCCCCTGAAATTTGCCATGACCCCTTTGGGGCCATATGGCCCCAGGTTGGGAATCACTGCTCTAAAAGACAAGAGTTTGTCAGAATCAGATGCATCCCACCCATTGTTTTATTTCCAATTTGTCCTTCACAAAATTTGGAGCATCTTGCCTTCCCGAGTAATGACAATTCAGTGTTGCCGTAACTGACCAGAGAGAACACCGCCAGCTCAGTCCTTCCCGTCAGTCTCGCGCTGAACCTTGCGATATATTTATCCACCAAACCTTCAGGGAGCCAAAACTCAGCTTCAGGACACAATTTATCCCTGAACTGGTCCAGTAATTGTCGACCAAGTTGTCAAGGTTGTTTTTTTTCTCTTCTCTTTTACCTTTCACATTGTCTCAGCTTCCCAAAACCACCAGAATCCCACTCAGCCATGACCACGTTCTCTTGAGCTATTCCTAGTCTCAATTAGGTTTAAAACTCTCAACATCATGCCATCAAGTCATAGTCGTACAGCAAAGAAACAGGCCCTTCGGCCCACCATGTCTATACCAACCTTCAGGCCCATCAAAACTAATCCCATTTGCATGCACTAGGACCATATCCTTCTATGGCGTGTGTCTCAGTGTCTTGTTTCTTAAACATCGTGAGTTTATCTTACCCCAACACATTGTTTACTCAGAGTAGGGGAATCTCGAACCAGAGGACATGGGTTTAAGGTGAGAGGGGAAAGATTTAATAGGAACCGAAGTGGCAACTTTTTCCACAAATAAGATGGTGGGTAGATGGAATAAGCTGCCAGAGGAGGTAGCTGAGGCAGGTGGTGGCACAGCGGTAGAGTTGCTGCCTTACAGCACCAGAGACCCGGGTCCGGTCCCGACTACGGGTGCTGCCTGTACGGAGTTTGTACGTTCTCCCCGTCAGCGCGTGGGTTTTCTCCCAAGACCTTCAATTTCTTCCCACACTCCAAAGAGGTACAGGTTTGTAGGTTAATTGGCTTGGTTAAAGTGTAAACTGTCCCTAGTTTGTGTGGGACAGTGTTAATGTGCGGGGATCGGTGGGCGGCGCGGGCTCAGTGGGCCGAAGGGCCTGTTTCCACGCTGTGTCACTAAACTAAAACAACAACAACAATTGAAAGACGGGTGCGCGGATAGGGAAGGTTGAGACGGGTACGAGCAAAATACGGGCAGGTGGGACTAGCGTAGATGGGGCATTTTGGTTGGCATGGGCAAGTTGGACCGAAGGGCTTGTTTCCATGACTAGTCACAGGCGTCCAATCAGAAAATTAAACTCCATGGCTGCCTTCTGGCTCCTAATCACCGGGTTAAATTTGCAAACAGATTGGCAGCTCACCTTGCATCTCTTGTGCCTTAACCTACTGGGCATGGTGGACAAGTAAAAGTGCAAAGAGACAACATCTACTGCCCCGTCTGCATCAATCTCCTTTGTTACCTCCTTAGAAGAATTCCACCAGGATGCCTGTTGCAAACTGGATTGCATTTGAGTCTCAGAAATTGTGAGCATTTAGCCCGAAACCACCACTCCTGCACGTCCCTCCCCTCCCCTTTTAGGCAGCGAGTTTAATTATAGACCGACGTTTCACCCTTCCACTTGATTGTCGCCCCACTTTTGTCCCCTTTGGAATATCTTTCCATGCTAAAGGCCCCCCTCAAAAACGGGTCCAAGCATTGCAGTACCTGGCCTTCGCACCAGAGGCCATCAGCGAGTCACATGGCAGGCTCATCTCCATCTGCTGGTATTTGGACCAGAATTCAAATTAATTATTTTGATTTCACACCGGCCTCTCATATTTTTTATTTTCTAATTACCCTGGAGAATGAATAGCAGCAGGACCTAACAGCCATAAAGAGAACTGGAAGCGTGTGCAAGTCTATTTGTTGAGCAGGAGGTACAGAAGCCCGAGGTCACACCACTAGCTGTGGCAACACCAACTGAACTCCAACCATTAGGTTCTTGATCCGACCTACAAAACCCTAATCCTATCTTGACAACAAAACACTACGGTCCATCGCTACCCGTTTTCTAATTGTTTTTTGTCTTTTTTTTTAAAAAGTTCAGAGATATAGCGCGGAAACAGGCCCATCGGCCCACGCAGTCCACACCTGCCAGCGATCCCCGCACACTAATGGCCCTGTCCCACGGTGCGAGTTCATTCCAAGAGCTCTCCCTGAGTTTGCCCTGATTCGAACTCGGAGATTTACGGTAATGGCCGCTCGTCGGTACTCGGGGCTCTCGTGGACATTTTTCAACCTGTTGAAAAATCTTCACGAGTCCTCCCGAGCTTACCTGCCGTTAACGAGTCTTCCTGAGTACCTGCCATTAGCGTTACGAGCCGCTAAGAGACGTCCCCGAGCTCCGACGTACCCGCTACGTCCATTCTCCGTGCTTACCACGAGTTTGTTTTTGGTTTTTTTAAACTCGGGAGAGCTCTTGGAATGAACTCGTACCGTGGGACAGGGCCATTAACACTATCCTACGCTCTAGGAACAATTTACAATTTTACCGAAGCCAATTAACCTACAAACCCTGTACATCTTCAGAGTGTGGGAGGAGACCGGAGCACCCGGAGGAACCCCAAGCGTTCACGGGGAGAACGTATAAACTCTGTACAGACAGCACCCGTGGTCAGGATTGAACCCGGGTCTCTGACGCTGCAAGGCAGCAACTCTACCGCTGCGCAGCCATGCCGCCTCTTTTCACCCATAAAATGTACGTATTAAGATTTGTACACCTGCATCATTATGTGCCAACTAATGGACTTAATATCCTTCCCAATAGAGGCAGACGTGCCAAACATTTTCCTCATCTGATTCACCACTATCAAGGGACCATGCACTAGCCAATATCCCTTTTAAACCTTTCTTATCCATGTACCTGTTCAAATGCCTTAAACATTGTTATTGTACCCACCTCCACAGCTTTGAGCAGTTTGTCCCATATTCCCACCAATCCTGTTGTCGGAAAAGTTGAAGGAGCATCCCGTGTGAAGAAGTGTCCCAACCCAAAACGTCACCTGTCCATGTCCTCCGGAGATGCTGCCTGACCCACTGGGTTACTGTTCAACGCGGTCAGTCTCACCTGTGCATGAAGTCGTGGAGATCCGGCTTCACCTGCTCCAGGATTGGCATCAAGTAGTTTAAGATATGTTTTGTGCTGTCCATCGTGGGATCCATGAAATCCCTGCGGAGCACAAAGACAAAGAGCGGAGTGGTTACCATTCCACCGCACGGATGGCAAGGAGGGGGCATGGGCCAAACAAGGGCAAATGGACAAAAAGTGCTGGAGTAACTCAGCAGGCCAGGCAGTAAACATAGAAAACAGGTGCAGAGGCGGCCATTCGGCCCGTCGAGCCAGCACCGCCATTCATTGTGATCATGGCTGATCGTCCCCAATCAATAACCCGTGCCTGCCTTCTCCCCATATCCCTTGACTCCGCTAGCCCCTAGAGCTCTATCTCACTCTCGCTTAAATCCATCCAGTGACTTGGCCTCCACTGCCCTCTGTGGCAGGGAATTCCATAAATGCACAACTCTCTGGGTGAAAACGTTTTTTCTCACCTCGGTCTTAAATGACCTCCCCTTTATTCTAAGGGTTAGGGTTAGGGTTAGGTACTTCCTGGAGAACTTGGACTAGTGACGTCTTGAGCTTCCTCTGACTACTCTCGAGATACTGCCTGTCCATCTTCTCCAGAGATGCTGTCTGGCCCGCTGAGTTACTCCAGCACTTCGTATCCTCGTGTGTAAATCAACATCTGCAGGTGCTCGCTCATACACGGGGAAAACGGGACTAGGGACTGGCACGGGTGAGTTGGGTCGAAGGGCCCGTTTGCCACAATTCACACAGCACCCTCTGCTGTGACTGGCGTTGTAGCTGCCATCACGTGGGCTAGCTCCAAACACCCAGTGCCCGTCCACCCTCATCTTCTGCTCCAGAGCTCACAGCTCCCTGCTTCTAGGAGGAAGTCAACAGGTTCAGTTCTCTCTGATGGTCACCCATTCACCGTACAGTAGATTCCAAAGGAAGCTTTGGCTATTCCACAAAGCAGGTCTTCCCAGAGTGCAAGAGAAGACAGAGAGGATGTGGCCGGGATGCAAGGGCTTAAGTTACAGGGAGCTGGGCAGACTGAGAGATTATATAAAGGCGTGTAAAATCATGAGGAGAATAGTTTGGGTTTTTTTTAACATTTTAGAGACACAGCGTAGAAACTAGACCTTTGGCCCACCGAGTCTGCGCCCTCCCGCCCAGCAATTAGCCGCACACTGGTTCTATCCCACACACTGGGGACACTTTACAGAAGCCAATTAACCCACAAACTACAAACCCACACGTTTTTATTGTCTGGAATGGTAACCACTCTGCATAAGTCAGGACTGTCTTATGAACAAAGACTGGATAGACTCGGTTTATACTCTCTAGAATTTAGGAGATTGAGAGGGGATCTTATAGAAACTTACAAGATTCTTAAGGGGGTTACACAAAAAGCTGGAGAAACTCAGCGGGTGCAGCAGCATCTAAGGAGCGAAGGAGATAGGCGACGTTTCGGGTCGAGACCCGAAACGTCGCCTATCTCCTTCGCTCCTTAGATGCTGCTGCACCCGCTGAGTTTCTCCAGCTTTTTGTGTAACCCTCGATTCTCCAGCATCTGCAGTTCCTTCTTTAACAAGATTCTTAAGGGGTTGGACAGGCTAGATGCAGGAAGATCGTTCCCGATGTTGGGGAGGTCCAGGACAAGGGGTCACAGCTTAAGGATAAGGGGGAAATCCTTTAGGACCGAGATGAGAAGGAATTTTTTCACACAGAGAGTGGTGGGTCTCTGGAACTCTCTGCCACAGAGGGTAGTTGAGGCCAGTTCATTGGCTATATTTAAGAGGGAGTTAGATGTGGCCCTTGTGGCTAAGGGGATCAGAGGGTATGGAGAGAAGGCAGGTACGGGATACTGAGTTGGATGATCAGCCATGATCATATTGAATGGCGGTGCAGGCTCGAAGGGCCGAATGGCCTACTCCTGCACCTAATTTCTATGTTTCTATGTTATTGGTGTGCGGCAAATGGCAACTCAAATTTCACTACACCAATTGGTGTCTGTGACAATAAATGTCCTTTGTCCTTTGCCCTTGGAATGTGGGAGGAAACCGGAGCACCCAGACGAAACCCACGCGGTCATAGGGAGAACGTACAGCACCCGTAGTTAGGATGGAACCGGGTCTCTGCCGCTGGAAGGTAGAAACTCTATTGCTGCGCCACTGTGTGGAATCAAGAAATAGAGGGCATTGGCTCTAAAGTGCGAGGGGAATGATTTAATAGGAACCCAAGGGGCGACATTTTCACAAAGAGGCAGTGGGTATATGGAAGGAGCCTTCACCTGAGATGATGGGAGGACAGTATCTCCATGAGAGCGCTGGCCATCCGTTCACCGACCACCAGGAGGATGGTCACAACGATATCGTGGTAGCCTTGATAATAATGAAGCTGCTTGTTCCTTTGCAAGACGTACAGGATGACATTAATCAGCTGCTCTTGCAGGACAGCTCGCTGGTCAGCCCGCATCCCTGAGAGGAACATAAAATGCAATACATTAAATAAATAGCAGGGAACTGTGGACATGGCCCACTCCGTCACACAGACCAGCTTCCCCGCCATTGATGCCAACTACACTCACACTGCCCTGGGAAAGCAGTCTAAGCAATCAAAGACTAGTCCCACCCCGGTCCTTCCCACATAGGAGATTGGTGGGCAAAATCAGGGCACATGGTATTGGGGGTAGTGCTGACATGGATACAAAATTGGTTGGCAGAGAATTCCACAGAGAGTTATGTCCCACAGACATGTTAGCGTACTAACGTGGATAGAAAATTGGTTGGCGGACAGGAAACAAAGAGTAGGGATTAACGGGTCCCTTGCAGAATGGCAGGCAGTGACTAGTGGGGTACCGCAAGGCCCGGTGCTGGGACCGCAGCTATTTACAATATACGTCAATGATTTAGATGACGGGATTAAAAGATGACACAAAGCTGGGTGGCAGTGTGAACTGTGAGGAGGATGCTATGAGAATGCAGGATGACCTGGACAGGTTGGGTGAATGGGCAGATTCAGTTTAATGTGGATAAATGCGAGCTTATCCACTTTGGTAGCAAAAACAGGAAGGCAGATCTAAATGGTGTCAAGTTGAGAAAAGGGGAAGTACAATGGGATCTGGGGGTCCTTGTGACAGTGAAGAAAGCGAATGGCATATTGGCCTTTATTACAAGAGGTTGAGTATAGGAGTAAAAAGGTCCTTCTGCAGAAGTACGGGGCCCCAGTAAGACCGCATCTGGAGTATTTTGTGCAGTTTTGGTCTCCAAATTTGAGGAAGGACATTCTTGCTATTGAGGAAGTGCAGCGTAGGTTCACAAGGTTAATTCCCGGGATGGCAGGACTGTCATATGCTGAGAGAATGGAGCAGCTGGGCATGTATACACTGAAATTTGGAAAGATGAGAGGGGATCTTATTGAAACATATAAGATTATTTAGGTTTTTGACACACTAGAGGAAGGAAACATGTTCCCGATGTTGGGGGAGTTCAGAACCAGGGGCCACAGTTTAAGAATAAGGGGTAGGCCATTTAGAACGAAGATGAGCAAACACTTTCTCACAGAGTGTGGCGAGTCTGTGGAATTCTCTGCCTCAGAGGGCAGGTTCTCTGGAACCTTCCAAGAGAGAGCTATATAGGGCTCTTGAAGATAGCAGAGTCAGGGGATATGGGGAGAAGGTAGGAACGGAGTACTGATTGTGGATGATCAGCCATGATCACATTGAATGGCGGTGCTGGCTTGAAGGGCCGAATGGCCTACTCCTGCACCAATTATCTATTCCTTCTCCCCCCCCCCCCCCCCCCCTCCCTCCAGACGGGCAGAAGACACAAAAGCTTAAAAGCACGCATCACCAGATTCGGAAACAGCTTCTTCCCTGATGTTATCAGACTACTGAACAGTCCCTGCATAGAAAACAAAATGCTGGAGTAACTTAGCGGGTTAGGCAGCATCTCTGGAGGATGTGGTTAGGTGACGTTTCACGTCGGGACCCTTTTTCTCCCAGGATTAAATGTCAAAGATTAGAGGGCTTGGGTTTGTGAAAGGGGCAAAGTTAAAGAAGTAGTAACAAGGACTGTATGCACTAATGCAGGGAAAGATGGAAAAGTGGTGGGAGCAGGTTGGAAAAGTGGTAGAATGTCACCTATGCACATCTTGCAGGGATGCTGCCTGGCCTGCTGGGTTACTCCAGAACATAGTCTTTTTTTAAAAAAATGCAAACCAGTACCTGCAGTTCCCCTTTTCAACTTATTTTATCTTTGCCCCGTTCACAAACCCAAGCCCTCTAGTCGTTGACATTTCCATTCTGGGAGAAAAAGGTTCCGCTCTTCTAACCTACCGATACGCTCATCATTTTATACACTTCGATCAGGGCGGCACAGTGGCACAGCAGCAGAGTTGCTGCCTTTACGGAGCCAGAGATCCGGGTTCAATCCCGACTACGGGTGCTGTCTGTAAGGAGTTTGCACGTTCTCCCCGTGACCGTCATGGGTTTTCTACGGGTGCCCCAGTTTCCTCCCACATTCCAAAGACATACAGGTTTGTAGCTTAACTGGTTTTGTTTAAGAAACACTTGTAAAATTGCCCCTGGTGTGTGGGATGGTACAGAGATAGCTGGTCGGCGCTGGGCCGAAGGGCCTGCTTCTGCCCTGTATTCTGGCAGGCAGGTTTCCCACTTAGGGGGAGACTTAAAGGGAAAGAGAGTATAAGAAAAGTTAAGAAAGACACCAGAATTAACAGGGCAGAAAGTTCAAGAAGGGATAGGAGAGTATGGGCAAGTGAAATAGGAATCGATGTGAAAGCTGAGGGGAGTAATGGATTAAAAGTATTATATATGAATGCGCGAAGTATAAGGAATAAAGTGGACGAGCTTGAGGCTCAGTTAGAAATTGGCAAGTATGATGTTGTGGGAATTACAGAGACATGGCTGCAAGAGGGCCAGGGCTGGGAACTGAATATCCAAGGGTATACATCCTATTGATAAGACAGACAGTTGGGCAGAGGGGGTGGGGTAGCTCTGTTAGTGAGGAATGAAATTCAGTCCCTTGCAAGGGGTGACATAGAATCAGGAGATGTGGAGTCAGTACGGATAGAACTGAGGAATTGTAAGGGTAAAAATACCCTAATGGGAGTAATCTACAGGACCCCAAACAGTGGCCTGGACATAGGGCGCAAGTTGAATCAAGAGTTAAAATTGGCATGTCGTAAAGGTAATGCTGTGGTTGTTATGGGAGATTTCAACATGCAGGTAGACTGGGAAAATCAGGTTGGTACTGGACCCCAAGAAAGGGAGTTTGTGGAGTGCCTTCGTGATGGATTCTTAGAGCAGCTTGTATTGGAGCTTACCAGAGAGAAGGCAATTCTGGATTTAGTGGTGTGTAATGAACCGGATTTGGTTAGGGAACTCGGGGTAAAGGAGCCATTAGGAGGTAGTGACCATAATATGATACGTTTTAATGTACAATTTGAGAAGGAGAAGGGAAAATCGGAAATGTCAGTGTTACAGTTGAATAAAGGGGACTATGGAGCCATGAGGGAGGAGCTGGCCAAAGTTGACTGGAAAGATACCCTAGCAGGGATGACAGTGGAACAACAATGGCAGGCATTTCTGGGACTAATACACAAGGTGCAGGATCAGTTCATTCCTAGGAGGAAGAAAGATTCCAAGGGGAGTAAAGGGCGACCATGGCTGACAAGGGAAGTCTAAAAATAAGAGAAATATGACATAGCAAAGATGAGCAGGAAGCCAGAGGATTGGGTAACTTTTAGAGAGCAACAGAAGATAACTAAAAAGACAATATGGGGTGAAAAGATGAGGTATGAAGGTAAGCTAGCCAAGAATATAAAGGAGGATAGTAAAAGCTTCTTTAGGTATGTGAAGAGGAAATAATTAGTTAAGACCAAAGTTGGACCCTTGAAGACTGAAACAGGTGAATTCATTATCGGGAACAAGGAAATGCAAACAAGTTGCAGGTACTTTGGATCCGTCTTCACTAAGGAGGACACAAACAATCTTCCTGATTTACTAGTGGCCAGAGGATCTGGGGTGAAGGAGGAACTGAAGGAAATCCACATTAGGCAGGAAATGGTGTTGGTAGACTGATGGGACTGAAGGCTGATAAATCCCCAGGGCCTGATGGTCTGCATCCCAGGGTACTTAAGGAAGTGGCTCTAGAAATCGTGGATGCATTGGTGATAATTTTCAAAGGTTCTAAATCTTCTGGAATGTTTTAAGGATGTAACAAGTATAATGGACAAGGGAGAGCCAGTGGATGTAGTGTACCTGGACTTTCAAAAAGCATTTGATAAAGTCCCACATAGAAGATTAGTGGGCAAAATTAGAGCACATGGTATTGTGGGTAGGGTACTGACATAGATAGAAAATTGGTTGGCAGACAGGAAACAAAGAGTAGGGGTTAACGGGTCCCTTTCAGAATGGCAGGCAGTGACTAGTGACTAGCAAGGCTCGGTGCTGGGACCGCAGCTATTTACAATATACATTAATGATTTAGGTGAAGGGATTAAAAGTAACATTAGCAACTATGCTGACGACAAAAGCTGGGTGGCAGTGTGAACTGTGAGGAGGATACTGTGAGGATGCAGGGTGACTTGGACAGGTTGGGTGAGTGGGCAGATGCAGTTTAATGTGGATAAATGTGAGGTTTGCATTTTGGTAGCAAAAACAGGAAGGCAGATTATTATCAGAATGGTGTCAAGTTGGGAAAATGGAAAGTACAACGAGATCTGGGGGTCTTTGTTCATAAGTCACTGATAGTAAGCATGCAGATACAGCAAGCAATGAAGAAAGCGAATGGCATGTTGGTCTTCATAACAAGAGGAGTTGAGTAGAGGAGCAAAGAGGTCCTACTGCTGTTGTACAGGGCCCTAGTGAGACCACACCTGGAGTATTGTGTGCAGTTTTGTTCTCAAGATTTGAGGAAGAACATTCTTGCTATTGAGGGACTGCAGTGTAGGTTCACAAGGTTAATTCCTGGGATGGCGGGACTGTCATATGTTGATAGAATGGAACGGCTGGGCTTGTGTACTCTGGAATTTAGAAGGACGAGAAGGGATCTTATTGAAACATATAAGATTATTAAGGATTTGGACACGCCAGAGGCAGGAAACATGTCTCCGATTTTAATGGAATCCAGAACCAGGGGTCACAGTTTAAGAATAAGGGGTAGGCCATTTCGAACGGAGATGAGGAAAAACTTTTTCATCCAGAGAGTTGTGAATCTGCAAAATTCCCTGCCTCAGAAGGCAGTGGAAGCCAATTATCTCGTTGCTTTCAAGAGTTAGAGAGATAGAGCTCTTAAAGATAGCGGAGTCAGGGGATATGGGGAGAAGGCAGGAACGGGGTACTGATTGTGGATGATCAGCTATGATCGTATTGAATGGCGGCTCGAAGAACCGAATGGCCTACTCCTGCACCTATTGTCTATGGTCTATCTCTAAACTAAAGGTACCCCCCTCAACCTCCAATACTTCGGATCAGATTGGTCACAGAGCGACAAGGATTAGTTTCAAGTATTTCAAGGACTTACCAGATGGAAACCTGCGCAGTGACCGCTGCACATCCATGACGACCTGGCTGTAGTCTTTGTGGCCTTCCCTTATATCCTTACCTGAAGAGAAATGAGAAGCCACATTTCAACCTAATTCTCCAGGAACATTCCTAATTCCCTGATTGGTTTGCCAAGGGATGCAAATCGCACCATCCCACGAAACCCCTTCCTAACTCCACGGTGGCGCAGCAGTGGAGTTACAGCGCTTGCAGCGCTGAGGACCCGGGTTTGCTCCCGACAACGGGTGCTGTCTGTACGAAGTTTGTACGTTCTCCCCGTGACAGTGTGGGGGTTTCTCAGAGATTTTCTGTTTCCTCCCACACTTCTAAGACATACAGGTTTGTAGGCTAATTAGCTTGGCATAAATGTAACATGTCCCTTGTGTGTCCCGAGTAGAATAGTGTTAGTGTACGGGGATTGCTGGTCGGTGCGGACCTAGTTTCCACACTGTATCTCTAAACTAAGCTGAACAGAACTATTGTACAGCCACAGAGGAAGCTGCCCTTGCTGCATCTAGTTGATTTAGCTTGGGAGGGTGGTTGAGAATATAGTTGCCTCCTCATGGGAACAAAACAGCCAGCATCTCTGGAGAAGAGGAATGGGTGACGTTTCGGGTCAAGACCATTCTTCAGATTGAGAGTCAGGGGAGAGGGAACGGTGAGCCAACAATGGACTATTCAAGGCTCCAACTTTCCTTGATCATCATAGGAATCGAAGGCAGACAAAAGTGCTGGAGAAACTCAGTGGGTGAGGCAGCATCTATGGAGCAAAGGAAATAGGCAACGTTTCAGGTCGAGACCCTTCTTCAATATTCTTGCCTCTCTTTGACTCTCAGTCTGAAGAATATTATATCCTCTGCTCATGCAGGCACGGAAATCGCTATCAATCGGGTGACGGGGGGGACACACAATATTTTGGCGGCCGCGCGCGTATGCGCACACTCACACACAAACACACGCGAGGCTTTGGAGGCTCAATCCAGCGCTAAATGCAGCTCAACTCTGCCTGTCTCGCCGGATTAACATACAACCCTTCTCCGCACTGGCTGTAAACCTGGGCCATATTTCCCGTAAGTTCAGGCAGGGCTGTAGGTTAACCTGGCGGGACAGGCAGAGTTGAGCTGGGTTTAGCGCTGCTTCTCTGCGCTGGTTGTGGGCCAGGGGGCACCGCGCTTGTCTGACTCCCGACGTCTCTGGCCACTCTCGGGTGTGGGGGGGGGCACTCGGGTGGGGAAGGGGATGGCCCAGTGGCGGTTCGGCAGCGATTGCAGCGCCGGAGAGCCGGGATCGATCCGGGCTGCGGATTAGGCGCAGGTCTGTGTCCAGGGCTGCTGAGAGTGTTTTGGCACGTCTCCCTCCTCTAATCACCGCGCTCTATCCTCAGTCCTACCCCCCCCCCCCCCCCACTTCTGTCTCTGACCGACACCTTCCTCCTCCGTGCTGAATCATCGTGCTTAATCATCATGTCCCGCCCCAATTGCCTGCTAACCGACGTCTCTCTCGCCCAATCGGCCCGGCGCCCTCGATCAGCAGTCCCGCCCCCACTGTCTCGAGGAAAGCGGAGATTTCACCGGGTTTTAAAATCCGGATTACAAAAAATGGGGGGGATCGTCCGCCACCTCTCAAAACAGGGAGGGGGGGTGGGGGGGGCGCGTGTGTTTGCTGCCTTACAGTGCTTGCAGCACCGTAGACTAGAGTTGAACTCTGACGGTACGGAGATTGTACATTCTCCATGTGACCGCATGGGTTTCTCCGGTTTCTTCCCACACTTCAATGACGTACAGGTTTGTAGGTTCATTGGCTTGGTATAAGTGAAAATTGTCCCTGGTGTGCAGAGGATAGTGTTAATATGCAAGGATCGCTGGTCAGTGTGGACCCAGTGGGCCAAAGGGCCTGTTTCCACGCTGTATCTCTGAACCAAGCCAAAACGAAACAGTCCCCGACTTACCCGGTTTTGAAGGCAGGGCGTAAACGTTGACGTTGAGCAGCTTGGGCCAGACCTTCCTGCGGATCTCATCGCTCAGCAGCCCGCCCTCACTAACCGCGCACTGCCGCAGGGTCTTCACGTCCACGGGGTCGGCGTTCAGAGCCTGGTGAATGACCAGCTGCTTCCGCTTCTTCTTTGACTCGATTTCTGCGGAAGCACAGAGTCTGCACTCAGAACAAGTCACCGGAACCTCAGCAGAGCCGACCAACTCTGCCCAGAGATACAGCATGGAAACAGGCCCTGCAGCATAGGTTCACCAGGTTAATTCCCAGGATGGCAGGACTGTCATACGATGAAATGACCTGGGCTTGTATTCACTGAAATTTAGAAGGATGAGAGGATATCTTACAGAAACATAAAATTATTAAGGGACTGGACACGCTACATGCGGGAAACATGTTCCCAATGTTGGGGAAGTCCAGAACCGGGGAAGCCCAGAACCAGGGGCCACGGTTTAAGAATACGGGGTCGGCCAGTTAGAACTGAGATGAGGAAAAACTTTTTCACACAGAGAGTTGTGAATCTGTGGGATTCTCTACCCACCTACCCACCCACTACCCCCCACCCACCTACCCACTACCCCCCACCCACCTACCGACCCACTACCCCCCACCCACCTACCTACTACCCCCCACCCACCCACTACCACCCACCCACATACACACTACCCCCCACCCACCTACCTACCCACTACCCCCCACCCACCTACCCACTACCCCCCACCCACTACCCCCCCACCCACCTACCCACTACCCCCCACCCACTACCCCCCCACCCACCTACCCACTACCCCCCACCCACTACCCCCCCACCCACCTACCCACTACCCCCCACCCACTACCCCCCACCCACCACCCCCCACCCACTACCCACCACCCCCCACCCACTACCCCCCACCCACCCACCCACTACCCCCCACCCACCTACCCCCCACCCACCTACCTACCCACTACCCCCCACCCACCTACCTACCCACTACCCCCACCCACCCACCTACCCACTACCCCCCACCCACCTACCCCCCACCCACCTACCTACCCACTACCCCCCACCCACCCACCTACCCACTACCCCCCACCCACCCACCTACCCACTACCCCCCACCCACCTACCCCCCACCCACCTACCTACCCACTACCCCCCACCCACCTACCTACCCACTACCCCCCACCCACCTACCTACCCACTACCCCCCACCCACCTATCTACCCACTACCCCCCACCCACTACCCACTACCCACTCACCCACTACCCCCCACCCACCTACCTACCCACTACCCCCCACCCACCCCCCCACCCCCCCACTACCCCCCCACCCACCCACTACCCCCCCGTCCACCTACCTACCCAATACCCCCCACCCACTACCCACTACCCCCCCACCCACTACCCCCCACCCCCCCACCTACGCACTACCCCCCACCCACTACCCCCCACCCCCCACCCACTACCCCCCACCCACTACCCCCCACCCACCTACCTACCCACTACCCCCCACCCACCTACCTACCCACTACCCCCCACCCACCTACCTACCCACTACTCCCCACCCACCTACCTACCCCCCCCCCATCCACCTACCTACCCACTACCCCCCACCCACCTACCTACCCACTACCCCCCACCCACCTACCTACTACCCCCTACCCAGCTACCTACCCACTACCCCCCACCCACCTACCTACCCACTACCCCCCACCCACCTACCTACCCACTACCCCCCACCCACCTACCTACCCACTACCCCCCACCCACCTACCTACCCACTACCCCCCACCCACCTACCTACCCATTACCCCCCACCCACCTACCTCCCCACTACCCCCCACCCACCCACTACCCCCCACCCACCTACTACCCCCCACCCACCTACCCACTACCCCTACCCACTACCCCCCACCCACCTACCTACCCACTACCCCCCACCCACCTACCCACTACCCCCCACCCACTACCCCCCCACCCACCTACCCACTACCCCCCACCCACTACCCACTACCCCCCACCCACCCACTAACCCACTACCCCCCACCCACCTACCCACTACCCCCCACCCACCTACCTACCCACTACCCCCCACCCACCTACCCACTACCCCCCACCCACTACCCCCCCACCCACTACCCCCCACCCACTACCCCCCACCCACTACCCCCCCACCCCCCACCTACCCACTACCCCCCCACCCCCACCCACCTACCCACTACTCCCCACCCACCTACCCACTACCCCCCACCCACCTACCCACTACCCCCACCCACCTACCCACTACCCCCACCCACCCACCTACCCCCCACCCACCCACCTACCCACTACCCCCCACCCACCTACCCACTACCCCCCACCCACCTACCCACTACCCCCCACCCACCCACCTACCCACTACCCCCCACCCACCTACCTACCCACTACCCACCACCCACCTACCTACCCACTACCCCCCACCCACCTACCTACCCACTACCCCCCACCCACCTATCTACCCACTACCCCCCACCCACTACCCACTACCCCCCACCCACTACCCACTCACCCACTACCCCCCACCCACCTACCCACTACCCCCCACCCACTACCCCCCCACCCACCCACCCACTACCCCCCCACCCACCCACCCACTACCCCCCCACCCACCCACCCACTACCCCCCCACCCCACCCACTACCCCCCCACCCACCCACCCACTACCCCCCCGTCCACCTACCTACCCAATACCCCCCACCCACTACCCACCCACTACCCCCCACCCCCCCACCCCCCCACCTACGCACTACCCCCCACCCACTACCCCCCACCTACCCACTACCCCCCACCCACTACCCCCCACCTACCTACCTACCCACTACCCCCCACCCACCTACCTACCCACTACTCCCCACCCACCTACCTACCCCCCCCCATCCACCTACCTACCCACTACCCCCCACCCACCTACCTACCCACTACCCCCCACCCACCTACCTACTACCCCCTACCCACCTACCTACCCACTACCCCCCACCCACCTACCTACCCACTGCCCCCCACCCACCTACCTACCCACTACCCCCCACCCACCTACCTACCCACTACCCCCCACCCACCTATCTACCCACTACCCCCCACCCACTACCCACTACCCCCCACCCACTCACCCACTACCCCCCACCCACCTACCTACCCACTACACCCCACCCACCCCCCCACCCACCCACTACCCCCCCCGTCCACCTACCTACCCAATACCCCCCACCCACTACCCACTACCCCCCCACCCACTACCCCCCCACCTACGCACTACCCCCCACCCACTACCCACTACCCCCCCACCCACTACCCCCCACCCCCCCACCCCCCCCCACCCACCCACCCCCCCCACCCACTACCCCCCCACCCACTACCCCCCACCCACTACCCCCCCACCCACTACCCCCCCACCCACCCACCTACCCACTACCCCCCACCCACTACCCCCCACCTACCTACCCACTACCCCCCACCCACCTACCTACCCACTACCCCCCACCCACCTACCTACCCCCCCATCCACCTACCTACCCACTACCCCCCACCCACCTACCTACCCACTACCCCCCACCCACCTACCTACTACCCCCCACCCACCTACCTACCCACTACCCCCCACCCACCTACCTACCCCCCCATCCACCTACCTACCCACTACCCCCCACCCACCTACCTACCCACTGCCCCCCACCCACCTATCTACCCACTACCCCCCACCCACTACCCCCCACCCACTCACCCACTACCCCCCACCCACCTACCTACCCACTACCCCCCACCCACCTACCTACCCCCCCCACCCACCTACCTACCCACTGCCCCCCACCCACCTACCTACCCACTACCCCCCACCCACTACCCCCCACCCACTCACCCACTACACCCCACCCACCTACCTACCCACTACCCCCCACCCACCTACCTACCCCCCCCCCCACCCACCTACCTACCCACTGCCCCCCACCCACCTACCTACCCCCCCCACCCACCTACCTACCCACTACCCCCCACCCACCTACCTACCCCCCCCCCACCCACCTACCTACCCACTGCCCCCCACCCACCTATCTACCCACTACCCCCCACCCACTACCCCCCACCCACTCACCCACTACCCCCCACCCACCTACCTACCCACTACCCCCCACCCACCTACCTACCCCCCCCACCCACCTACCTACCCACTGCCCCCCACCCACCTACCTACCCACTACCCCCACCCACTACCCCCCACCCACTCACCCACTACCCCCCACCCACCTACCTACCCACTACCCCCCACCCACCTACCTACCCCCCCCACCCACCTACCTACCCACTGCCCCCTACCCACCTACCTACCCCCCCCTACCCACCTACCTACCCACTACCCCCCCGTCCACCTACCTACCCCCCCCCCACCCACCTACCCCGCTGCCCACCCACCTACCCACTACC
The DNA here is from genome assembly GCA_963514005.1 of Raja brachyura. Next base: position 15,306 of record CAUPSL010000574.1, on the reverse strand, counting down.
CCGCTGCCTCCACCTCCACAGCCGCTCCCCTTTCCCCGGTGTGAGATGCCGCTCGTTACCGGTGAGGGGATGTGAGGTGAGGTGAGCAGCCGGTTACCTGCGCCGCCCCGCCGGCCCCCGCTTGAGCCGTTACCCGGCGCCGTTACACTGTTCCGCCGGCTCCTGCGGCCGCTCATCCTCCTCCTCCTATCGCCGCCCGCCGCCCGCCGCCCGCCGCCCGCCGCCCGCCGCCCGCCGCCCGCCGCCCGCCGCCCGCCGCCCGCCGCCCGCCGCCCGCCGCCGCTCTGGTAATTTAACAGGCGGAGAGCCTTGGGCCGTCAACCGTCACCGGCACCGGCGCCGCCATCTCCCCGCTCCCGCCCGCCCGCCCGGCGCCCGTCATACCCCGCCCCCTCATTGGTGGAGGGCCCGCCATGCCCCGCCCCCCGCGCTCCCCCATTGGTGGAGGCCCCGCTAAAACCCTCCCCCTCCAGTCATACCCCGCCCCCTCATTGGTGGAGGGCCCGCCATGCCCCCCGCCCCCCCCGCGCTCCCCCATTGGTGCAGGCCCCGCTAAAACCCTCCCCCTCCACACTCCCATTGGTGGAGGCTCCTCCATGCCCCGCCCCCTCCACACTCCCATTGGTGGAGGCCCCGCCATGCCCGCCATGTAGGCTCCGTCATACCCCGCCCCCCGCGAGCTCCCATTGGTGGAGGCCCGTCCGTCCCGCCCCATACTGTGCCCCATTGGTGGAGGGTCCTCCATGCCCCGGCCCTCCACACTCCCATTGGTGGAGGGCCCCGCCGTGCCCCGCCCCCTCCACATTCCCATTGGTGGAGGGCCCGCCATGCCCCGCCCCCCGCGCTCCCTCATTGATGTAGGCTCCGTCATACCCCGCCCCTCCTCTCTCCCATTGGTGGAAGGCCAGCCATGCCCCGCCCCCCTCGAGCTCCCATTGGTGGAGGGCCCGCCATACCCCGCCCCCGCGCTCCCTCATTGATATAGGCTCCGTCATACCCCGCCCCTCCTCTCTCCCATTGGTGGAAGGCCAGCCATGCCCCGCCCCCCTACGAGCTCCCATTGGTGGAGGGCCCGCCGTCCCGCCCCATACTGTGCCCCATTGGTGGAGGGCCCGTCATGCCCCCGCCTCCCGCGCTCCCCCATTGGTGGAGGGTCTGCCATGCGCCGCCCCCTCCGCATTCCCATTGGTGAAAGGCCCATGTCCCGCCCTCCTCGCGATCTCCCATTGGTGGAGGGTCCGCCTTGTCCCGCCCCCTACCCCTCGCCCATTGGTGGAGGGTCCGCCTTGTCCCGCCCCTGAACTCTCCCATTGGCGGGTGGCCCCGCCCATCGGCGTCCAGGCCCGCCTCTGATTCCTTCAGGCCGCTGTCAGTCTCCCGTCCCCGACCCGCCCACCCCTTGGCGATGCGTCAGCCTGGGTCCCATGCAGAGGGCACCTCTACCTTGCTGCATGGTCTTTGGAGGGAACTGGGGCAAAACACGCAGCCACACAGAGATTTATCCTTAGACATTGCAATATAACTTTGCAAGTGAAAAGTCAGTTGCATGGAACGTCACCTATTCCTTTTCTCCAGGTGATGTTCCATGCAACTGACTTTTCACTTTCCACTGGGTCGGTTTTGTGGACCCACTGAGTTACTCCAGCTTTTTGTGTCTATCTTTGGTGTAAACCAGCATCTGCAGTCCCTTCCTACGCAGGAAGTGACAATTGCATTCACTGAGGAAATGTGGAAAGCAGGTACAGCAGGCAGTGAAGAAAGCGAATGGCATGTTGGCCTTCATAACAATAGGAGTTGAGTATAGAAGCAAAGAGGTCCTTCTGCAGTTGTACAGAGCCCTAGTGAGACCACACTTGGAGTATTGTGTGCAGTTTTGGTCCCTTAATTTGAGAAAGGACATTCTTGCAATAGAGGTAGTTCAGCGTAGGTTTACAAGGTTAATTCCCGGGATGGCGGGACTGTCATATGCTGAGAGACTGGAGCGGCTGGGCTTGTATAGTCTGGAATTTAGAAGGATGAGAGGAGAACTTATGGAAACATATAAGATTATTAAGGGTTTGGACACGCTAGAGGCAGGAAACATGTTTCCAATGTTGGGGGAGTCCAGAACCAGGGGCCACAGTTTAAGAATAAGGGGTAAGCCATTTAGAACGGAGATGAGGAAATACTTTTTCACAGAGAGAGAGTTGTGAGTCTGAGGAATTCTCTGCATCAGAGGGCGGTGGAGGCCGGTTCTCTGGATACTTTCAAGAGAGCTAGATAGGGCTCTTAAAGATAGTCTCTTTATAAAAAATGGAAAAAAAATAATATAGAAGCACAATTATTAAGCAAGGATTAACATAAATAATACTGATTATCTAAGAACAAAGAACAAAATGATTTTTATTATGTCAACAATGAACACGCACCTTTTTTAAAATTATGTAATTGCTTCTAACTAATAAAAAAACTTAACAAAAAAAAAGATAGCGGAGTCAGGGGATATGGGGAGAAGGCAGGAACGGGGTACTGATTGGGGATGATCAGCCATGATCACGTTGAATGGTGGTGCTGGCTCGAAGGGCGGAATGGCCTACTATTGTCTATTTGTCGGCGTCATATAAGTAGATGACTCTTTGCATACCTTGGGTATGCAAAACAAAGAATCTCACTGCAACATGTCACATATGATGAAAAAGCATCATTCATTCATTCGTTCTCCACTGATGCCGAGTGGCTTGCTGAGTGTTTCCAGCATTACTGACATTAGTTCTGAATTCCCATTTACCAAGTTAACGCCGTGAATATTGAATACTCCAATTTTATGTAACTAACCAGCAAATAACACCCCTGCCCCCCTTCCCCACTTCTTCCCCCCCCCCCCCCCTTTCTTCCCTCTGCCCCACCTGGTTTCCCAATTTCCCCTCCCCACCTTGCCGCCTCCACCTATATTCCTTCCTCTGGCTTCACAATTCACACCTCTTATCTCTGGCCTTTGTCCCACCATCTGCCAATCACTTGCATCCACCTATCACTTTCAAAGACACAAAGTACTGGAGCAAGCCAGCAGATCAGGCAGCAACTCTGGAGAACATGGATAGGTGATGTTTCGGGTCCGGAGTCTTCTACAGGTGCTGCCATACCCGCTGAGTTACTCCAGTCCTTTGTGTCCTTTTTTCGTAAACCAGCATCTGCAGTTCCTTGTCTCTCCTCCTTTCACTCACCAGGCTTTGCCCTGCCCCTCCTCTCTTCCAACTTTCTTCCCCGCCCACCCCACCACAATTAGAGTCATAGGGTCATACAGTGTCATAGGCAATAGGTGCAGGAGTAGGCCATTTAGCCCTTCGAGCCAGTACCGCCATTCACTGTGATCATGGCTGGTCATCCACAATCAGTACCCCATTCCTGCCTTCTTGCTATATCCCTATCTTTAAGAGCTCTAACTCTCTCATGAAAGCGTCCAGGGAATTGGCCTCCACTGCCTTCTGAGGCAGAGAATTCCACAGATTCACAAACCTCTGTGTGAAAAAGTTTTTCCTCAGCTCCGTTCTAAATGGCTTTTCCCTTATTCTTAAACTGTGGCCCCTGGTTCTGGACTCCCCCAACAACGGGAACATGTTTCCTGCCTCTAGCGTGTCCAAACCCTTAATAATCTTATGTGTTTCAATAAAATGCCCTCTCATTCTTCTAAACTCCAGATTACAGCGCAGCCGCTCTAATCTATCAACATATAACAGTCACCCCATCCCGGGAATTAACCTTGTGAACCTAGGCTGCACTCCCTCAATAGCAAGAATGTCCTTCCTCAATTTTGGAGACCAACACTGCACACAATACTCCAGGTGCTCCACAATACTCACTAGAGCCCTGTACAACTGCAGAAGGACCTCTTTGCACCTATGCTCAACTCCTCGTGTTATGAAGGCCAACATGCCATTAGCTTTCTTCAATGCCTGATGTACCTGCATGCTTACTTTCAGTGACTGATGAACAAGGACCCCCAGATCTTGTTGTACTTTCCCTTTTCCCAATTTGACACCATTATTAAGATAATAATCTGCCTTGCATCTGCCCACTCACCCAACCTCACCCAACCTGTCCAAGTCACCCAGCATCCTCATAGCATCCTCCTCACAGTTCACACTGTCACCCAGCTTTGTGTCGTCTGCAAATTTGCTAATGTTACTTTGAATCCCTTCATCTAAATCATTAATGTATATTGTAAATAGCTGCGGCCCCAGCACGAGCCTTGCGGCACCCCACTAGTCACTGCCTCTCATTCTGAAAGGGACCCGTTAATCCCTACTCTTTGTTTCCTGTCTGCCAACCACTTCTCTATCCATGTCAGTATCCTACCCCCAATACCATGTGTCCTAATTTTGCCCACTAATCTCCTGTGCGGGACTTTATCAAATGCTTTCTGAAAGTCCAGGTACACTACAAGGCTCTCCCTTGTCCATTTTCCTAGTTACATCCTCAAATAATTCCAGAAGATTAGTCAAGCATGATTTCCCCTTCATAAATCCATGCTGACTCGGACCGATCCTGTTACTGCTATCCAAATGTGCGGCTATTTCATCTTTTATAATGACTCCAGCATCTTCCCCACCACCGATGTCAGGCTAACTGGTCTATATTTCCCCGTTTTCTCTCTCCCGCTTTTCTTAAAAAGTGGGATAACATTAGCTACCCTCCAATCCACAGGAACTGATCCTGAATCTATAGAACAATGGGAAATGATCACCAATGCATCCACGATTTCTAGAGCCACTTCCTTAAGTACCCTGGGATGCAGACCATCAGGCCCTGGGGATTTATCAGCCTTCAGTCCAATCAGTGTAACCAACACCATTTCCTGCCTCATGTGGATTTCCATCAGTTCCTCCTTCATCCCAGATCATCTGACCACTAGTACATCAGGAAGGGGGGGCTACACAAAAAGCTGGAGAAACTCAGCGGGTGCAGCAGCATCTAAGGAGCGAAGGAGATAGGCGACGTTTCGGGTCGAGACCCTTCTTCAGACATCACATCAGGAAGTACATAGGGAAGATAGTACATCAGGAAGATTGTTTGCGTCCTCCTTAGTGTAGACGGATCCAAAGTACCTGTTCAATACGTCTGCCATTTCCTTGTTCCCCATAATAAATTCACCTGTTTCAGTCTTCAAGGGTCCAACTTTGGTCTTACCTAATTTTTTCCGCTTCACATACCTAAAGAAGCTTTTACTATCCTCCTTTATATTGTTGGCTAGCTTAGTTATCTTCTGTTGCTCTTTAAACATTTCAAAATCCTCTGGCTTCCCGCTCATCTTTGCTACGTTGTACTTCTTCTCATTTATTTTTATACTGTCCCTGACGTCCCTTGTCAGCCACAGTCGCCCCTTACGCCCCTTGGAATCTTTCTTCCTCTTTGGAATGAACTGATCCTGCACCTTCTGTATTATTCCCAGAAATACCCGCCATTGTTGTTCCACTGTCACCCCTGCTAGGGTCTCTTTCCAGTCAACTTTGGCCAGCTCCTCCCTCATGCCTCCATAGTCCCCTTTGTTCAACTGTAATACTGACACTTCCGATTTTCCCTTCTCCCTCTCAAATTGTAGGTTAAAACATTATATTATGGTCACTACCTCAAAATGGCTCCTTTACCTCGAGTTCCCTTATCAAATCCGGTTCATTACACAACACTAAATCCAGAATTGCCTTCTCCCTGGTAAGCTCCAATACAAGCTGCTCTAAGAATCCATCATGGAGGCACTCCACAAACTCCCTTTCTTGGGGTCCAGTACCAACCTGATTTTCCCAGTCTACCTGCATGTTGAAATCTCCCATAACAACCACAGCATTACCTTTGCGACATGCCAATTTTAACTCCCGATTCAACTTGCGCCCTATGTCCAGGCCACTGTTTGGGGGCCTGTAGATTAGTCCCAATAGGGTATTTTTACCCTTACAATTCGTCAGTTCCATGCGTACTGACTCCACGTCTCCTAATTCTGTGTCACCCCTCGCAAGGGACAGAATTTAATTCCTCACCAACAGAGCTACCCCACCCCCTCTGCCCACCTGTCTGTCTTTTCAATAGGATGTATACCCTTGAATATTCAGTTCCCAGCCCTGGCCCTCTTGCAGCCATGTCTCTGTAATTCCCACAACATCATACTTGCCAATTTCTAACTGAGCCTCAAGCTCGTCCACTTTATTTTTTATACTTCGCGCATTCATATACAACACTTTGACCTCGGTATTCACCTCCCCTCTTGCACCGCTCGCAATTGGCTTCCCATCTCGAATTTTCCTTCCCACTAATTTGGGAGTCATTTGTAACTTTTCCTGTACTCACTTCCCCTTTAGTTCCATCTTTATACTCCCAATTTGTCTATCCCAACCCCCCCCCCCACTATTTAGTTTAAACCCACACGTGTAGCACCAGCAAACCTGCCTTCCAGAACGTTGGTCCCCCTCCAGTTAAGGTGTAACCCGCCCCTTTTGTACAGGTCACCCCTGCCCCAGAAGAGATCCCAGTGGTCTATAAATTTAAATCCTTTCTCCCTGCACCAGCCACACATTCAGATCCCCCCCTATCTCCCTGTTCCTGCCCTCACCAGCACGAGGTACTGGAAGCCCATCAGAGATAACCACCCAAGAAGTTCTGCTTTTCAGTCTAAAATTTCTCTCTAAACTTGCGTTGCAGAACCTCCTTCCTCTTCTTCCCGACATCGTTTGTACCCACGAGCACAACTACTTCCGGCTGTTCACCTTCCTTCTCAAGGATGTTCTGAAGTTGGTTTGTGATATCTTGAACCCTGGCACCAGGGAGGCAACAGACCATCCTCAAGTCTTGCCTGCCGCTATGGAATCTCCTGTCCGCACCTCGGACAATGGACTCACCCGCCACTTTAGAGTGATACAGTATGGAAACAGGCCCTTCGGCCCAACTTGCCCTTACCGGCCAACAATGTCCCAGCTACACGGGTCCCACCTGCCTGCGCTTGGTCCATATCCCTCCAAACCTGTCCAATCCATGTAGCTGTCTAACTGTCTCTTAAACAATGGGAGACAGTTAGATTAGGAGACAATCGGTCTGAAGAGAGGTCCCGACCCCAAACGTCGCCTATCCATGTTCTCCAGAGATGCTGCCTGACCTGCCGAGTTACTCCACCACATCGTGCTTTTTTGTTTGTCGACCAGCATCTGCAGTTCCTGGTGTCTCCGTGTGTCTGAGCCAATAGGTGGCAGCATCATCAAAGTCACAGCACGCGTGGAAGCAGTGAGATGGCTCTCAGTTCACCAGCAACATCAAGTGTCAAGAGCCAAGAGCGCTTTATTGTCATATGTCCCAGGTAGGGCAATGAAATTCTTGCATAGTACATAACGGGAGAAGAAAAGTTCAGTGTGTATATGTACACATGCACACATACTCTATAAATAAACACATATATAGTGCAACAATAATAACAGGCGTGCAGCAGCCTTCTCATTATATAATGGTGCTCACTTCACTGTAATGTAAGTGGACACCGAGAGGCCGGTGGACATACTAAAACAGCTGGTTAAAATTTGTCAGCCGCCGCTCAATTGACAGCGCATTTGCCTGTCAGACATTAGGTTGTGGGATCGAATACTATTCCAGGGCATGTCATCCTGGGGTTGATTCTGTCAACGCAATACTGTCAACGTTGCTGCCTTACAGATGGAATATTGAACTGAGGCCTCCATTCTATTTCTTAAAGATGGAACTGCAGATGCTGGAGAATCGAGGGTTACACAAAAGGCTGGAGAAACTCAGCGGGTGCAGCAGCATCTAAGGAGCGAAGGAGATAGGCGACGTTTCGGGTTGAGACCCTTCTTCAGACTGGTTAGGGATCAGGGAAACGAGAGATATAGACGGTGATGTGGAGAGATAAAGAACAATGAATGAAAGATATGCAAAAAAGTATCGATGATAAAGGAAACAGGCCATTGTAAGCTGTTTGTAGTGTGAAAATGAGAAGCTCGTGCGGCTTAGGTGGGGGAGAGATAGAGAGAGAGGGAATGCCAGGGCCCGAGGGCTGAGGGAGAGGTGGGGAGGGGAGGAGGCAGCCAGGGTTAACAGAATTGAGAAAATTCAATGTTTAAGCCCAGAGGATGCAGACTCCACAAGCGGAATATGAGGTGCTGTTCCTCCAACTTGCGGTGTTGCTCACTCTGGCTGTGGAGGAGGTCCAGGACCGAGAGGTCGGATACAGAATGGGAGGGGGAGTTGAAGTGCTGAGCCACCGGGGGGTCGGGTTGGTTATTGCGGACCAAGCGGAGGTGTTCGGCGAAACGATCGCCAAGCCTCCGCTTGGTCTCACCGATATAGATCAGCTGGCATCTGGAGCAACGGATGCAGTAGATGAGGTTGGAGGAGGTGCAGGTGAACCTCTGTCGGACTTGGAAGGACTGCTTGGGTCCCTGAAAGGAGTGGAGGGGGGAGGTGAATTTCTTCAGGATCCAGCATGGAAACAGACCCTTCAGCCGATCGAGTCGACGCTGGCAAACAATCACTGTTCCCCATTGCTCTATCTAATGCACATGAGTTTGAAGCAATTTTATCTATGTATGTTATTATCTGATCTGTTTGGATAGCAATCAAAACAAGGCTTTGCACTGAAACTCGGTATGTGCGATAATAATAAACCTAAACCTGTTCATACCAGTTCTCAGTGTAGGAAGGAACTGCAGATGCTGATTTAAATCGAAGATAATGCTAGAGTAACTCAGCGGGACAGGCAGCATCTGTGTGGAGAGGAAATGGGTGACGTTTTGGGTCCAGACCCTTCTTCAGACTGATGTCAGGGGGAGTGGGAGGTACATAGAAAAGGAAGTACATAGATAAGGAAGTGTAAGGTGTGAAAGCAGGACAAAGGGGATTGGAGTTCAAGGAAAATGTGGAATAGATCGTTGTTAGTTGGGAGAAGGTAACATCAAAGCAAACAGAGATCACATGTAGTCAGAGACAGTAAGACTGACCGGAGAACTGGGAAGGGGGAGGGGATGGAGAGAGAGGGAAAGCAAGGGTTACTTGAAGTTAAATACTAGTTCTATGCTTAACCATTCTCTCATCTACTCCCTGCACACTAGGGGTAATGTACAGAGGCCCATTAACCTAAAAAGCCGCACGTCTATGGGAAGTGGGAGGAAAATAGAGCACCCGGAGGAAAACCACGCGGCCACTGGGAGAACGTGCAAACTCTGCGCAGACAGCACCCAATGACAGGATCAAACCCGGGCAGTGGCTCTACTAGCTCTCTTGTGTCAACGTGTGGGTTTTTACAGCTCCAGCAAATATCTGGGTGGTCAAGAATGCCTTTGGTACTTTGGCCTTCATTAGTCAGGGCTGCCAACTCTCACGCATTGGGCGTGAGACTCACGCATTTCACGAAATTCTCACGCTCTCACGCTGCTCACAAATTTCTCACGCTCAATTTTTATTTAAATGAATAAATAAATAAAGTGACGGAGGCTTCCAGATCTCCTCCACACTCACCAATGAGAATCGTTTTCTGTCGACGGGCTTCCCGTAAAGAACGAGCAATTTAATTGTCTTAGACTCTTAAGCACACCATTTAAAATGGCAAACTGCTGTACATTTGACATCCATGGAACCAAAATCAGCAGGTGCTGGAAATTCAAAATAAAGCAAACATTGTTTTAGAGGTGAGTAAAAACCATGAGGGGAATATATAAGGTGAATGCTCAGTCTTTTTCCCGGGATATGTGATTCAAGAACTAAAGGGCATTGTTTTAAAGCAGGGGTGTCAAACTACCGGACATCGGGATGATTTGGGGGGAAAAAAAGTCGTTTTGTTTCTCCCGTGCAGATGGTGTGATAGGTGAGACACGGCGGTGGTCCCAGCACCGATCCCTGAGACACCGCTCACACCTCCCACCCTCACCTCCGGCAGCTCTGTGTCTGGCGGCCGCTCTGTCCACACCTCATGGAGTTTTAACCCCGGCCCGGAGCCAGGAGCGGACCGGGTCAGTGGGGGTGTCGGTGCCACCTCCGGAGACGCAAAGATGAATCTCGGGCTAAGGCTCCGCTCGGATCCGATGCCCGACCCCCGGGTCACTGACCCTCACCTCCCCCAGACCCCAGCTGGACACGGAGCACCTGGGCTGGCCCGCATTCCCGGGGGGGGGGGGGGGGAAAGACGGGGGGGGGGGGGAGGGAAATGCTCCCTGGACATCGCCAAGTCTCCGAATTTCCATTCACTCCGGGTGTTGGTCACCGTTTCACTGACATACACTCTCACACACAATCTAACACACACTGGCACACACAAGGTTTAAAGGAATACTAGACTAAGTTCACACAGGAGGGCTGGTCCTCCAATGCAATATTCCACCTCTCCACCAATTCTAGCAGAGTGCAGGCCACCAAATTCAAATGCAATTTCATACCATTTCAAGCAGAGTGCAGACCACCAAATTCAGATGCAATTTCATACCATTTCTAGCAGAGTACAGGCCACCAAATTCAAATGCAATTTCATACCATTTCAAGCAGATTGCAGGCCATAAAAATTCAAATGCAATTTCATACCATTTGGGCTTTATACTTCTGGCCCCCCCGGAAGGGGCGTTACCTTCATCATGGTGATTGACAGACGAGAGGACCAATTAGCTCATCTCAAGATTTTTTAATCATTCATAACTTTTTTATTTTTCATCGATCGGAAAAATCCTCAGGACTGCCTCAGCAGAGGAGGAGCTATGATTAACATGGCCAAAAATCATAGTGATATATGGCAGCGTTTTTTCTAAAATCAATATACAGCGCAGACAGGTAGTGGTCAAGATGAGACTTTTAATTATATAGATGGGCCAAATGCGGATAAATGGGGCTAGTTTTGATGGGGCATCTTGATCTGCATGGACAAGTTGGGATGAAGGGCCTGGTTCCATGCTGTAAGACTATGACACATTGTAGAAAGGGTGCAATTGCTCTGGAGAGGATCCAGGGGCGATTTATGAAGATGTTGGCAAGGCTGGAAATGTTTTTCACTTAGAAGAAAGATTTGATAACTGGGATTGTATTCTCTGCAGCAACGAAGAAAAGACTTAGTTGAGGTGAATAATATTATGAGAATAGGATCTGTTTCCCTTAACACAAAGTGTAGGAAGGAACTGCAGCCGCTGGTTTAAACTGAAGATAGACACAAAGAGCTGGAATAACTCAGCGGGACAGGCAGCATCTCTGGAGAGAAAGAATGGGTGACGTTTCGGGTTGAGACCTTCAGACTGAAGAGGTTGAAAACCAGCCAAATAGATGTAAAGCACAATGACTGGAGATGCGTGTTATCCAACTAAGGGCAGAAATCAGAATCATGTGTTCATCTTTATTGACGTGATACCATAATAAATATATTACAGAAAAAATAATGGGGTGGCACGGTGGCAAAGTGGGACAGTTGCGATCTTACAGCACCACAGACCCAGATTTGATCCTGACTACGGGTGCTGAATTTGTACATTCTCCCTGTGACCACATGGGTTTTCTCCGGATATTCCGGTTTCTCTCACATCCGAAAGAAGTGCAGGTTTGTTGGTTAATTGGTTTCTGTAAATTGTCCCTGGTGTGTAGGATAGAACTGGTGTATGGTAGATTGCTGGTTGGTATAGTGGGTCGAAGGGCCTGTGTCCATATATATGTTTTACATATATATCTTAATCTCATTGAACCATATACTTGGTTGAATATGTGGCATTATTTTTGTTTTGTTTCTATAGTCAAAGGATAAGGTTGATTCATTTATTTGTGCAGAACAGTGATGGAAGTCCGACTCCTCTTGCCTTGTTTCTATGTTTTTTTTCTCTCTATATATATATATGCATAACAGCATGAATTATAATCTGATTTCCATACATGAATATACTAAGATCATTCATGCGCTGCACCTGTTGACCAGAGCCTGGCTCTACTGTGGAATGTATTTAGCCTAACCTTATTCATACCTAATCCAATTTAAAGCATAAATGTTGCATTCAAGTGTAAGTTAAAAGACTTGCTACAGTATGTACCAGATTGCACAATTTCAAGCTGAAAAATTCAAAAGCTCCCTACCGTAGGAGGGGGGACACCTCCCTACCGTAGGAGAGAGGACCCGTCCCACACCCTCCCCTCCTCGGTCGCTACATTCCCTTGGGCTTGGTCGCAGCGCTCCCTCGGAATTTCTCACTCTCAACTCTCACCCAATGTTGGCAGCCTTGATTGAGTATAGAAGTTGGGATGCTATGTTACAGTTGTACAAGACGTTGGTGAGGTGACATTTGGAATATTGTGTGCAATTTGGGCTGTTGTTAAGCTGGAAAGAATGCAGAGAAGATTCACTAAGAAGTTACAATGACTTGGGGGTCTCACCTATAGGGAGAGGTTGAGCAGGCCATGACTTTATTCCTTGGTGTGTTGGAGGCTCAGTGGTAATCTTATAGGAGAATATAAAATCACAAAGGGAATAAATAGGGTGAATGCACAGTCTTTTACCGAGAGTGGGAGAATCAAGAACCAGATGACATCGTTCGAGAGGAAAAAGATTTAATAGGAACCTGAGAAGCAATGTTTTCACACAGCGGGTGATGGATATATGATAGTTGAGACAGCTAGTATAAAAACATGAAAACAAATTGGAAAGGTAGATGGGTAGGAAAGGTTGAGAGGGACATGGGACAAATCCAGGTAGGTGGAACTAGCTTAGATGGGGCATCTTGGTTAGCATGGGCATGTTGAGCCGAAGGGCTTGTTTCTGTGCCTATTAACTCTATGACTATACACAAATACAATCAAGCCAAACTCAAAGACAATGGGTAGACTAAATAGAAAGATTCTGAGTTTAGAATACAGTTCTCAGCATTATAACATATCTGTTCCAGAGACAGATTCCAAAGTCCACAATGGGATTGATGTTGACAGAGTTCCATCACCCCATGTCCAGGACATCACTGCAGATGACCCACAGGGCGGTTCTGAGATTTACCCATCTCCAGATACTTCATCAATGATACATCAATATATATTAATGATTTGGAAGAGGGAATTAGGAGCAACACTAGCAAGTTTGCGGATGACACAAAGCTGGGTGGCAGTGTGAACTGTGAAGAGGATGTTAGGAGGTTGCAGGGTGACCTGGACAGGTTGAGTGACAAGTTTTTTTCTCCTAATTTGAGGAAGGACATCCTTGTGATTGAGGCAGTGCAGAGTAGGTTCACGAGATTGATCCCTGGGATGGTGGGACAGTCATATGAGGAAAGATTGAAAAGACTAGGCTTGTATTCACTGGAGTTTAGAAGGATGAGGGGATATCTTATAGAAACGTATACAATTATAAAAGGACTGGACAGGCTAGATGCAGGAAAAATGTTCCCAATGTTGGGCGAGTCCAGAACCAGGGGCCACAGTCTTAGAATAAAGGGGAGGTCATTTAAGACTGAGGTGAAAAAAAACTTTTTCATCCAGAGAGTTGTGAATTTATGGAATTCCCTGCCACAGAGGGCAGTGGAGGCCAAATCACTGGATGGATTTAAGCGAGAGTTAAATAGAGCTTTATTCTTTATTCAACAGGTCTTTATTCTCTGGAGCGCAGAAGGTTAAGGGGGGACTTGATAGAGGTCTTTAAAATGATGAGAGGGATAGACAGAGTTAATGTGGACAAGCTTTTCCCTTTGAGAATAGGGAAGATTCAAACAAGAGGACATGACTTTAGAATTAAGGGACAGAGGTTTAGGGGTAACATGAGGGGGAACTTCTTTACTCAGAGAGTGGTAACGGTGTGGAATGAGCTTCCAGCGGAAGTGGTGGCGGCAGGTTCGTTGGTATCATTTAAAAATAAATTGGATAGGCATATGGATGAGAAGGGTATGAGTGCAGGCAGGTGGGACTAAGGGAAAAAAGTTGTTCGGCACGGACTTGAAGGGCCGAGATGGCCTGTTTCCGTGCTGTAATTGTTATATGGTTATATGTTATATGTTATAGAGCTCTAGGGGCTAGTGGAGTCAAGGGATATGGGGCGAAGGCAGGCACGGGTTATTGATAGGGGACGATCTGCCATGATCACAATGAATGGCGGTTCTGGCTCGAAGGGTCGAATGGCCTCCTCCTACACCTATTTTCTATGTTTCTATGTGTAGGAAGGAACTGCAGATGCTGGTTTAAACCAAAGGTACACACAAAGAGCTGGAGTAACTCAGTGGATCAGGCAGCATCTCTGTAGAAATGGAATAGGTGATATTTTGGGTCGAGACCCTTCTTCACACTGAGAATCAGGGGAAAGGGAATCGGGTCAAGGATTAATGGTCAAGGATCGAGGATCAAGGATCAAGGATCAATGAGCAAAGTTTAATGAATCAAGGATCAATCATTAAGGATCAATGATATTCATCTGTGTAGGAAGGAACTGCAGTTGCTGATTTATACCGAAGATAGACACAAAATGCTGGAGTAACTCATCGGGTCAAGCAGCATCACTGGAGAGAAGGAATGAGTGATGTTTCGGGTCAAGACCCTTCTTCAGACTGAGAGTCAGGGGAGAGGGAGACACTGTGGAACAGCATCCCTCTTCCCATCAGAACTGCCCCCTCCATCAACTCCTTTAAGTCGAGACTTAAAACTCATCTCTACTCCCAAGCCTTTCTTGACGTCCTCTGAGCGAGGGCTATATGCATGTAGTGATGTTTGTATTTAATCTATGAACCACTGTTGTATAGGGAGGTTTCACGGCAGTCGGGTCACGACCCATGACCCGTACTGTTGCTATGCTACTCCAACTGGAGTACATGCGGTGAACTACAGGTACCATTGTTGCCAGTGTAGCAGGCCCGTTAAAACCCGCCGAAATTGCCAATTTTTGCACTGTAAATAATTATGGAAATCGGGATAATCGTGAGAGACATTTAGCCTTCTTCAGAATTCCAAAAGTGAGGAGAAATGACGGTAGATAGAAGCGAGTGCTGAAGGGACAACAATAGCCAAAGTGCTTGACGAACATTGGCCGTTTGCTCATTGCATTTCATCAACTAAGGCATTATTTGTGTTTTTTCATGATTCCTTTGGCATCTAAAAAGTTTAAGAAGTGATAAATCTGGCTGTAAAATTTAAAAATCGCCCATGGTTCTCAAGTGGGATTTTACATACAAAAAGAAAATGCCACTGAAGCAAAATCTACAGCCAGATTTATCACTTCTGAAACTTTTTAGATACCAACGGAATCAAGAAAAACTCAAATAATGCCTTACCGTTGATGAAATGCAGTGAGCAAACGCGATAATGCCCAATATTTTTTATTCCGATATCTGCACGGCCAATGTTCGCCAA